>WNGS01118109.1:0-28069 GCA_020271785.1 Procambarus virginalis
GATATTGGTGTGTTGATCTCTATAATCTATTGATATAAGTGCCTGTGTGTTGATCTCTATAATCTATCGATATAAATGCCTGTGTGTTGATCTCTATAATCTATGTAATAAATGCCTGTGTAGTGATCTTCATGACGTATATATATATATATGCCGGAATTTGATTACTGAGTTATTATATGATGACTGTGTACTGAATAATATCATATACGTGAAGTGATTGCCAGTGATATCTCTGTGAGAGAAAGTATAGATATAAAGAAAATGTCCAGTGATCAAGTGAGTGCATTCACAGTAAATATTATTAAGAATAGAGTAATCTTTGGTACGGTGAAAAGTCACTGTGAGAGTATTGTGAATAAGATGTTGATCGTGAGGCCAGTGAAATCATAAGTAAGCCATGTGAATGTTGAATAGTGTTTTGGAAAAAGTTAAATAAACGGGGATCGTGACAGAACTAGAAACAAGTACTAGTCTGTTCCCACGATCGCGAGGGGCCCGGTCAGCTGACATTCTGACAGGTGACACGTGCCGATGTTACCATATCGGTGCGCTTCAGATTATTATGCTATGAATGGAGCAATTGTCATATATTATTCCTGATACATTGATGCATATATATTTCTCGTTGTCTTTTAAGTAAAATACCAAAACTCTTTGGTGTTTGATATCATCCCCTCCATTTATCTTGTGACCGTGTAACGAAGTAAAGCTGAGTGACCTGCCTGATACCATATTATTGGAATTTGCTCTTGCCACAATTACACCTGACCACTGCAGTGTTACTGGACACCTGAAAACCAGTTGGCGACCTTGAAGGCTGTGTAAGAGTTCGGTGTCGGGGCGGGCCACAGATCGAGGGAACGATCTGTGCCCTCACTCATCTTACAATCTAAAGGCCGGTTGTGAGATCGACTGGGGTACTCTCCGAGGCGAGCAGTGGAGCCTAGAGGATTGAGGGAAGACCCGCCGAACGACGGTGAGTAAGGGTTATTGTTGGAGCAACCACCTGGAAAGGAGATCCAGTCTACTGTTGCTTTATGCCTTCTCTAACGAGAACACCGTGAAACCCCGACAGTATATGTGTGTGTGTGTGTGTGTGTGTGTGTGTGTGTATGTATATGTATGTGTATAAAGTATATATGGAACCTGATCAGAATTACATTTCACCTTTGTAAATGCACATTAATGACACATCGAACACTTTATGAAGGGCATACGTAAATCTGTGTACCTATGTATTTACGTATGTAGGTTAGCTTAGCATTTTAAAAGCACCGAATCACCTTCTGTGGTTGATTGTTCAATAAACCCCTGAACTATATGTTTAACACATCTCTAACCCTTTCCATGGAGGACAGAAGAAAATGTATATATGCTGGTTAGCATTGTGAATGTGTGGCCACGTCTGTGGTAGAAAAAAAAATCATGCCGCCACAGTATTGGACATATAGATGCGTACGGAGAGGACTGGGGCTCTGTCGTCCCTAATTGTTGAGGCGGTACGTAAAGACGATGGGGGAAAGACGAACGACTGTGGAGCGGGTTCGTCAGGCAGGAAACAGACCACACCTGCACGTTCGGGCCACCCTGCACGGGGTACCAACAAGGAACCGCGGGCGTGTTACTCCTGTGGGAAGCGCGGACACCTACAGAGGGATTGTCCATTTGTTAGAACGAAAGAATGAAAGGAGGGCCCCAAGGGGTGGTAGGCCTACTTTTGAAGTGAAAATAGAAGGTGTGAGATTGACACTTTTTATTGATACAGGAAACCAGGCAACTCTAATTAAAAAGTCAGTCTTTAGCGAATTTAAATATGCACGTCTTAAGCATAGTGCAAAGACATTAACAGCAGTCAATGGGGAAAAGATTGATATCGTGGGTCAAGGCACCATTAACTTTGAAATTAGTGTTGAATTGCAACCTCGCACATGTACGATCGTAGAGAACCTTGATTTTCCTGGTCACATCGTAATGGGGACTGATTTTCTGTCGCGGTTTGATTATTACTTGTCTGCTCAAAAAGGGGCTAAGAACTGCAGGTTGCAGTTGGGACAGACTTCCTACCCCAGTAGAGATGATCGACCATCCCCCAGTTGTAGCTTAAAATAAGAGGAAGCAAAAATATAATGCACACTATTTAAAATTGATTTTTAACTCTCTTCCAGAAACCGTTAAGAGGTCATGTGCATTGCATGCATTGACCAAGCAATGTTGCCCACCACATTCGGTTAAATTTATTAAAGTAGCCATGGGACGTCACATCTAACCAGGTACCACCCTTCAGGTAGCTGGGAGATGTGATAGGTATTAATTCCTCATAATTTATTTATAGTGCTTGATAAAGGAGCACTCATTCCAGTTGTCAACTTTCACATAAGACTTTTCGCTTCAGGGCAGGTGATAGGGTATCTGAGGGAACCATGGTGGATGACACGGGAATCTTTCACCATGAGTCAACTGAGACGCCGCCCATCACAGCACAATGTAGTGCGTTAAACATGACTGACAATACGGCACCATCGAAATTAAAATATGAGATAAATAGTTCACGTAACGTAGAAGATGTAGAGAAGTTAATTTCGGCACTCGATTTGCAACATGTCCCACTGACAGATAGGAAGTTGTTGAGAGGAGTTTTGCGAAAATTCCCTAAATTGTTTGCGACAGAGGATGACCAAATTGGTCTCCTTGATAAGATTGAGCACACCATTCCAACTGGTGATCATTTGCCTGTGTACACAAGACAGTGGAGGTTGCCGGAACAGGCAAAGAATATCATCAGGGAGGAGTGCCAGAAAATGTTGAGGCAGGGCGTAATAGAGCCTAGTACGTCACCGTGGCTCTCTCCTGTTGTGTTAGTTCGTAAATCTGATGGTAGTTACCGCTTCTGTGTTGACTACCGGAAGGTACACGAAATAACTAAGGGTGATGTGTATCCGTTGCCCCGAATACAGGAGATAATAGATCAATTTGGTGCTGCAAAGTATTTCTCAACTCTTGACGCAAAATCCGCGTATTGGGCGATTCCGGTGGCGGAACAAGATAGGGACAAAACAGCATTCTCGGATGTTAGGCACACTTATCAATTTCATAGGATGCCGTTCGGTTTAAAGACAGCACCTTCGTCGTTTCAGAGGGCCATCAATTTCATCTTAAACCCAGTCTTGGGAAGGCATTCGTTAGCGTACCTGGATGATGTTGTGATATATTCCAGGATGTTTGAGGAACACCTACAAGACTTAACTGAGAATTTGACTTTGTTAGATCGGGCGGGTTTCAAGCTTAACATTTAGAAATGCACCCTGGCGGCCCAGAAATTCAAATTTCTGGTGTTCCAGGTGTGCACAGATAGTATTCGACCTGACCCAGCCTCTTGCGCGCCATTGCTGACATGCCTACTCCAAGGACAGCAAAGGACGTACGTAGATTTTTTTGGGGCGGCCGGATATTTTCGTTGTCACATTAAAGGTTTCGCTGGCATTTCAGCACCCCTGACTGATCTGACAAAGAAAAATGCGAAGTTTGTTTGGGAATCTGAACATGACGAAGCCTATCGGAAACTGAAGAGCCAACTAATTACGACACCGGTACTGGCCATTCCTGATTTCGATAAAGAGTGGAAGGTGCACACTGACGCCAGCGGTATAGCTATTGGCGGGTGCTTAATTCAGCGAGATGCGGATAATTTACCCCATCCGGTAGCCTATTTCAGTAGAAATGTCAAGGGACCTGAAGTTCGTTATTCGGCCTCGGATCGGGAGGCACTGGCAGTAGTAGAGTCAGTTAGGTATTTCGAGCAATACCTATTTCAGCGTCATTTCGTAATTTACACAGACCATCGAGCGTTAAGACATATATTTAAAAAGCGCACTAAATGCCTACGAATGTCACGCTGGTCTCATAAACTTTCGGCCCACTCATTCCAGATTTTGTAAAAGCCTGGTCCAGCACATGTTGTGCCAGATACCTTGAGTAGAAATATCGCACAGTTAAAATTAACCAAAATATTGAAACCATTCCATCAGATAAAACGAGAGAATACCAGATCAGCGAGCCTAGGTGGAAAGAGATTATTGAGTATTTGGAAGGAGGAAAATATCCTAAAAAGAACCGAAAATTACCTATTCATGATTTTGAAATGAAACAGGGCGTCCTGTATTACGTAAATAGCCATAACGATAGGGCAGTATTCCAGCTAGTTATTCTGGACGCGTTGCGGTCATCGGCGTTAAAGCTTGCATCGAAAGTTGCAACTAAAGCATCTCATGCATCTAAAGTTGCAGGGCATCCGGGTGTCTTTAAAACTCACTTAAATGCAAAGTCTCTATTTTATTTCCCAGGGTTACTTTCTGAGGTAATCCAATATGTGAAGTCACGTCCTCATTGCCAGAGGAGGAAAGGTACCCTTAAGGTAAAAGCCCCAATTCAGGAATTTCCTGAAATTCGTGAGCCTTTAGATCGTGTGGGGGCCGATTTGATTGATTTACACCACAGTCATTCGGGTAACAGATACGTGTTGGTACTTGTTGACCATCTGTCTAGGTACACTACACTAGTTGCATTACCTCAGAAGGATTCTCGTACGGTTGTAGATGCGTTCTTGCGTAGGTTCGTTACTGTATTCGGACCTCCTAAAGTTTTAGTCTCTGACCGAGGTCAAGAATTCAATGGAAATATATTTAGGGAAGTTTGTAGAATTTTAGAGACAACTTCGGCTTTTACAACAGCCAACCACCCACAAGCAAACGGCATGACGGAACGTACTAATCGTTCAGTCAAGGATATGCTTGCAATACTTGCTGCACATGATGCTTTCTCTTGGGATGAACACCTTCCCTATGTTCAATTAGCCTTGAATACTGCCATCCACCAATCAATTAACACCCAACCCCTTCATCTGTTTACTGTTCATTCATGCAATTTCCCCTCAGGTCTGCTTAACAGACATAATATTGCGTATGGCGAGGACTATCCTTCAGAGGTCCTTGGAAAAATGAGAAACGCTTGGAATATTGCGGCTGAAGCGTCCAAGAAAGCTCTGAATCGTTATGCTCATTTTTACGACAAGAAAGTGCACCCTCTTGAGTTGAAAGAAGGTAGCCTCGTGTTGAGAGTAAATGAAGCTGTGCCTGCCAATGAGAGTAGGAAACTAGCTCCTAGGTGGCGCGGTCCGTATAGAGTAATTAAAAGAGTGGGGGGCCGGTTAATCTTGTCATAGAAGGAGTATTCGAGGACCAGGTGGAAAGGATAATTCATGTAAATAAATTAAAACGATATCATGCTAGAGAGGAATTAGAATTGCCTTCAGGGAGTCTAGTTCCTGACTCACCAGTGCTGACTCATGGCTTCACCGACGAGTCAGGGGATGAGGATGACCCTCTGTCATCGCTCATCAGTAGTCAGGTTTACAGTAAAGTAACTTCCTGGGTTAGTATAAATTAGTACTCATTAGATTTTCCTGTAGAGGCAATGAGGTGAATTATTACTTATTCTTAACTTGGGTAGCAGCTTTTACTGTGCTCTGGGGTTCCACCTTCCATCAAACCCAGAGTTATATCTATGCTTCCGCTATGTTGTGTCTATCTGTTCCCAGGTCTTATTGGTACACCAAACCAGCTGTTCCAGCCACACGCGAACCATTGTCTGTAAAGACTGAAGGGGAAGGCACGTTACACAAAGTCCTTTCCCAACCAGACCCAGTAACCAGCACATCAGTTACTTTGGGGTGGGTGACTGTCCAAGAGTCACCCGGCCGACACCTCACGTCACTAACGAGGTTGTCAAAGCCAGTGAGCTGTCCACATTGAAGCGGTCACCGGATGTCAATGTCTAATACCAGGGGTAGCCGTCTCGAGGTCACCACTAACCACCTGCTACGTCATCAAGACTGCAGCCAAACCAGCAGTATTGGAGGAGAGGTCAAGAGAATGGGCGAGCCAGTAGCAGTACTCAAGAGTTTCGCCGGAAGATTATTGATTACGTCGTCTGAAGTAACAAGGAAGTTTTTTTTTTTTAATTTATTTTTACATGCAAGCATACAAGTTTAAGGCAATAAATACAATAAAAATTACAGAAGAAACCAATTAAACAAAACAAAAAAACACCGGCCAGAAGGACCGACAGCACAGTACAAAAACAACCAGCATCAATAAAACAAATAGCGCAAACAAGCAAACAATACCCAAAACACAATAACACATAAAACAAGATCATAATACACAGAGAAAGCATAGGAGAACAAGAAAAAATATGTAAAATAATAAAATCATAAAACATACAACAATCCAAAAAACATAAACAAAAGCCACACATGGCACAATAACAACACAAACAATAAACAAAAACATGCACAAACACTCGCAGTGCAAAAACCATAAGGAGAGGCACAAGCACAGAACGTAAGAGGGCAAACAGCATAGCCAGAGGGGCACATAATACAACAGAATCAAAGAAACAGATAATCATGAAATGGTATAGCCACACACTAATTACGTTAAAAAACATAAGGACCACAATAAACAGGGACATTGAGAAACTAAACATTACACCGGCCTGAAGGGCGCACAACAAATACATCACATATCATAACATACCACAAGTCCTATACATACACGAGACACACAGCAATCACACACACTATCAAGAGTGCGCATACTTATCCGGCCACTCTGCCGCCGGGAAACGAACACAATACGTCGCCCAAAGCAACAGGATGTCGTCCGGAACAGGGTGATCATGGGCCGTACGAGGATCAGGCATCAATTCCGGCACACCCTCAACAAAAACCCGAGCCTGTGGAACCCAGACAGTCGAGGGGCACCACGGAACAGGCCGCACTCGGTCACTAAAGTAAAAAGCCAAAGGGTTGTTCGTCTTATCATACGCCACGCCGGAGGCCAAGATGATTGGGATGGGCTTCCCCCTACAGGCCCGGGCAACGGGCAGCGCACCTGTAACCTCCATGCCAGCCCCACAGGGCTCCGTGGCAACCACCGGACGTGACACCTGCAGGGGCTCCCCACGCCGAACATCCTTCTTCAGCAACAACACGAGGTCGCGGCCTGCACCAGAACCCACACCACCCACGTCCGGAGGAGCTACCACCTCCCACTGCGGAGAACCGTCTGCAGAAGAAACAGGAGGTGAATCATAATCACAATCGTCGTCATCAGCAGGCACATGGACGTCAGCGACCACCATCGACACAGAGCGTGAAGCACCCGGATCCACCACATCATTGCCCGAAGACCCACCGGCGTCTAAATCCTCCACATCAGCCCAAGCAGTAGAAGAACGCCGGGACCGCTTGGGCACCGGGCGCACATCCTCAGAGCCGGAGGCGGACCCAGAACCACGGGCATCACAAGCCGTGTGAACCAATGCCCGTCTCATGACGGCAGCAGCCTCAACCGCAGGGGGAACCGGGCCACACACAACAGGATGCTCCGCAGCCCCCCCAGCACCCAGCCCAGCTGAAACAGTAGGGACCCGAGGTGAGGATGCAGGGCCAGGGTCAGCAGCCGAAGACGAGGGAGCAGACGGCGACGCCATACAGGGAGTACCAGGAAGGTCCACGGGAGCTGCAGGGCCAGAGACATGGTCAGGAGGAACATCCGACGTCACCGCAACACCCGGAGGAGGGTCCGCGACAATCAGGGGAACGTCGGGCGACGCTGGGGGAGCCTCAGCCGCGAACGGGACACCCACCACCTCATCCCTGGAGACCTCCTCCATGGGGAGCGGTGGGAAATCCTCTTCCCGGAACAAGTTGACTGGAGTAACCGGATCAGCATTGCATCCGGCAGCCTGATGCCCCAACATGCCACACCGGAAACAAGTACGGGGTTGCCGGGCATAATACACCCGCACGTAGTACCCTAAAAGCCGGACAGAGGATGGAATGTCCGACCTCAGGCGCATCCCGAGGGTACGAATGTTCGTCTTCACCCCCGCATATTTCCCAGAAGATAGTTTGTGCATCCTCACACTGACGACGGATCCAAATCTCTGGAAGAATCGCCGGAGAAGGGACTCAGGGAATTCCATGGGGGCCCCATGGACGCTCACATACGTCACGGCACCACTCCGATCAGAAACGGCCACAGAACCAGTGCCATCCAACAACTGCAAAGTACGGCCTTCGTACCGCCGGAGAAATCCACGGTACGCCTCCTCACCCACAAATTTGATGATCACCCGGCGAGCAGTCACCAGCTCAACCCCGTAGATCACCATGACTGGGAACTGTAACATGTCACACATGACCTGCTCAACTAGAGGATACCCCGCACGGCAGGTAAACTCCAACCCCACGGAGTGTACCCTCTCGACAGCAGAAAGATGGCCGCTCATCGCAAAGGCGCCACGTCAACACCAGGCAGGGACAGCAGGGAGGGTGGAGACACCACCACCCCCTGGTGGCGAAAACGGCAAACTTCCCAAAACCCTGGTGGAGCGGTCAGACCACACGACCTTACTCAACGGCAGCTCAGGGTGGACTCAAGTAACAAGGAAGTGGAACTAAGGTGGTCACAGGTGGAAGGCACGGTCTCCCTACAGAGTTCCAGGACTCGCCATAGAAGGTCGCAAAATTGCCTCCTTTGGCCTAAAGTCAGCGTACGAGGGTAGACACAGTCGGTGTTTACGGCCTAGTAACCTGGTGACATCAAGAAACGCCTGAGATGACGTGAGCAATGATGGAAGACGGGATCCACCTGTTCTGCAAACAAGCAACCTGCCTCAACGACCCTCTGACACCACCACTGTCATGAGACACCGTTTAGTAGGTCCAGTCATGCTCTGCTGTGGTCATCTGCGCCGTCAAGTTTTACATCAAGACTGCCGTGTGAACTGTCATTGGTATGAAGACGTGTGGACTGTTGGGAGCCAGGTCAATGGTCGAGTGACAGTATTCTACAGCTGGCACTTGGCGCTCCGCTCTGCTACACTCCGTCGTCATTCAAGAGTACTGGGATGGGAGTACAAGAGGACCAGGTATCGACATCAACACATGGAAGGAGTAAGATCGTCATCGACACCATCACCATCGACTACATTCGAACATTCAGCGTTCAGCATCATCGATTTTTTTTTTAATATTCAATATGAACAATTGGTGAAAAAGATAAAGTTGGCTCTGAACACCTTTATAAAGCAAATCTGGACACTTTTGTTTAAATGTTGAAAAACAGATTTAGAATCGATATTATTCTGGTATAGTGAAATATGAAAATTCTCATATATAAATTGGTCAGCAACTAAAAACAAAACCTCCTTGTGTGATTTTCTCAGCCCAGAATAAACGGTTATGGAAAGTTATGTTGTGCTACTTTTTTCAGACTTGTTGAACACAAGAGAGGCGGACCAATAAAAACATTGACACTCTTAATTTGAGTGCGGACACTTGGCTGTACAGTCAGCTGTAACCGGTGATATAGTTGTAGTGATTTTTTATTTTTTGAATTTTTTTAGATATATGTATTAAAAACTAGGGTTGTTTTTATTGGCAGAATGTCAGGGATGACATTGGTTGGGGAGTGGATGGATACGGTTGTGAACTTCGCGAAGTTCAGTGCTCCGCTCCCGGGTGACTGAAAGTTCAATCTGTAGTTATAACTTTAATTTTATTATTATTTTTTTTTTTTGCATTGTGTGCATCCGGCTGTAGGAGACACAGGAGGTTGGCTAATGAAGAGCCAAGGAATTTTAATAGCTATTCTTTGCTGTTAGATTAGGGATATTTTATTTAGCTATATCAGTAAGGGTAGGATGTATGTTTCCTGATGTTGGATGATTGCTGTCAGTTGAGAGCCGGGAGTTTGATGAAGTTGGTAAATGTTTATTTTGTGATGTTTGCTGTACAATCAGATGATTGTAATTTTTATTAGATAGATTAGCTTTTTGATTGAGGCATGAGTTTATTGATTTTTATTGAGGGTTTGGATATTAAACCTCATTTTTTTATGTAAAAAACAAGGTTTACTAATTTACTTGTGCGAGGGGGGGGGGGGTATAACAACTGAAGCTGTTTTAACATAAGTAATTGTATGGAAGGCAGTGGCATATGACCTTGTACAAAATATGGAGTCAGACGGTACTCGACCTGACTCAAGCAGGGAGAGGTCATCCCTCTAGGGATTAGCGGTTAAGATTACAAAATGGCCGTCGCCTTTGTCTTAAAGCAATGTATAATGAATTATTTAACAGAATTCAGTAATTTAGAGAAATTCAAGTCTTCATTCAAATTGTATTACCTAATATACCTGTTCAAGTATCAAGAGTATTCTCAATGGTCGGAATAGTGAGTAAGTCACCGTCAGTGACGTCACTAGCAGAAGACTAGCCTCTGATGCGGATGAATCTTGACGACCCTGGGTCAATGGTCACCAAAGCCTTCCATATTTAGTAATTCTCAAAGCTCAAATAGCCATATTGTAATCGGCAATAGCCTTTCCCTGAGATGTGTGTACGATTACCATCAGTTTATAAGAGTTCAACCATCTGGGTTGTTCAGTACACCAGAAGTAAACTAGTAACCTGGAGTAGGAATACCCCTCTAGCCTCAGTGGTGAGGAGAGCTACGGAGATTCAGTGTGGTCTTGGTCAACAACGGGAGAGGTCATCCACCCTCGCCTCTCTAAATAGATCAGTATAACATCAGCTAGCCGCATTGACAAGGTATAGTTACTACATTTTTGTATAGGTAAATAGTTCATCTCATGCTCAAGTGTTCAGTTAGGGAGTGATTTCATTTAACTGTTGTTTAGATTTTGCATAAATAAATAATTAGCCTGTTCTCTGTATTTAATTATTTCCAAGAATGTATTGTATGTCCTTGTCACGTGGTCTCCACGAATCTGAGTTTTAGTTGGGCCGCAACAATAGTAAAGTTTAAGAGATCATATCCGTTTGTTTGCTATAATTCCCACACTTAACATAGATTAATCCCTCCTTTTCCTAGTAATTTATGGATCAATCCCAAAAGTTTTAGTGATCGATTAATTGGTCCAGACCCCGATTAACCGACGCATCTGGTTAATGGTCTGGTGGTGGCAGCAGGAGATCCTTGAGTTTGCTAGAAGTCTAGTACCATGTCACGGGGGCTGTAGAATCTTAGCCAATCAAGCCACTAAGACCACGTGGCATGGGATTCGGCTGGAGTAACTCTGGGGTCCCTTGTAATTAAGTTGAAGTAAATATAATATGGGTGGGTGAAGGACGAAGGGAGATTTAGTTACCCCCCACCCATGTTACATCCTCCCCTTCCCTCCCTCTCTTTCTTTATTACAGTGTAGTCCTGGGGAAACACCGCATTCGTTATGACTCCTGAGAGCTTTGTTTCTGTGAGTCCGATTACATCTGGGTTCACTTCCTGTGCTCTTTCCCTTAGTTCACTTGCCTTGCTTGTGATTCCATCTATGTTCGAGTACATCACCCTAAAACTGACTCTCTTGTGTCCCTTCTCAGATCCTTTTGCTTCCCCTGAACCAGTGAAACAGGGAGGGCCTATGAACGGGGACCTGGGGGATCTGGTTTGTGTGGGGGCTATAAGGATCCGGTACAGGGATGGGGTTATTTACCTAAGTGTTATTTACCTAAGTGTAGTTACAGGATGAGATCTACGCTTGTGGTGTCCCGTCTACCCAGCACTCTTTGTCATATAACGTTTTGAAATTACTGACGGTTTTGGCCTCCACCACTTTCTCACCTAACTTGTTCCAACCGTCTACCACTCTGTTTACAAAAGAGAATTTTCTTATATTACTCTGGCATCTTTTTTCGTTACTTTAAATCTATGACCTCTTGTTCATGATGTTCCGGGTCTCAGGAATTCTTCCCTATCAATTTTATCGATTCCTGTTACTATTTTGAACGTAGTGATCATATCGCCTCTTTTTCTTCTATCTTCTAGTTTTTGCATATTTAATTCTGCTAACCTCTCATCGTAGCTCTTGTACTTCAGTTCTGGGAGCCACTTAGTGGCATGTCGTTGCACCTTTTCCAGTTTGTTGATGTGCTTCTTAAGATATAGGCACCACACAACCGCTACATATTCTAGCTTTGGTCTAACAAAAGTCGTGAACTGTTTCTTTAGTATTTCTCCATCCCTGTATTTAAAATCAATTCTGAAGTTCGAAAGTGTAGCATAGGCTCCTCACACAATGTTCTTAATGTGGTCCTCAGGTGATCGAGAACCACCCCTTGATCCCTTTCTTCCCGTTTATTTCCTGTGCTCTTTCCCTTAGTTCACTTGCCTTGCTTGTGATCCCATCTATGTTTGAGTACATTACCCTGAAACTGACTCTCTTCTGTCCCCCTTCTCAGATGTGTGTGTGTGTGTGTGTGTGTGTGTGTGTGTGTGTGTACTCACCTATATGTACTCACCTATATGTGTCTGCAGGATCGAGCATTGACTCTTGGATCCCGCCTTTCGAGCATCAGTTGTTTACAGCAATGACTCCTATCCCATTTCCCTATCATACCTGGTTTTAAAATTATGAATAGTATTGGCTTCCACAACCTGTTCCTTAAGTGCATTCCATTTTCCCACTACTCTCACGCTAAAAGAAAACTTCCTAACATCTCTGTGACTCATCTGAGTTTCTAACTTCCATCCATGTCCCCTCGTTCTGTTACTATTCCGTGTGAACATTTCGTCTATGTCCACTCTGTCAATCCCTCTGAGTATTTTATACGTTCCTATCATGTCCCCCCTCTCCCTTCTTCTTTCTAGTGTCGTAAGGCATAGTTCCCCCAGGCGCTCCTCATACCCCATCCCTCGTAGCTCTGGGACGAGTCTCGTTGCAAACCTCTGAACCTTTTCCAGTTTCATTATGTGTTTCTTTAGATGGGGACTCCATGATGAGGCGGCATACTCTAAGACTGGCCTCACGTAGGCAGTGTAAAGAGCCCTAAATGCCTCCTTACTTAGGTTTCTGAATGATGTTCTAACTTTTGCCAGTGTAGAGTACGCTGCTGTCGTTATCCTATTTATATGTGCCTCAGGAGATAGATTAGGTGTTACGTCCACACCCAGGTCTCTTTCGCGCGTCGTCACAGGTAGGCTGTTCCCCTTCATTGTGTACTGTCCCTTTGGTCTCCTATCTCCTAGTCCCATTTCCATAACTTTACATTTGCTCGTGTTGAATTCCAGTAGCCATTTCTCTGACCATCTCTGCAACCTGTTCAGGTCCTCTTGGAGGATCCTGCAATCCTCATCTGTCACAACTCTTCTCATCAACTTTGCGTCATCCGCAAACATCGACATGTAGGACTCTACACCCGTAAACATGTCGTTAACATATACAAGAAATAGAATTGGTCCCAGCACCGATCCTTGTGGTACTCCACTTGTTACTGTTCGCCAGTCCGACTTCTCGCCCCTTACCGTAACTCTTTGGCTCCTTCCTGTTAGGTAGTTCCTTATCCATGCTAGGACCTTTCCCCCTACCCCCGCCTGCCTCTCGAGTTTGAATAGCAGTCTCATGTGCGGTACTGTATCAAAGGCTTTTTGGCAGTCCAGAAATATGCAGTCTGCCCAACCATCTCTGTCCTGTCTTATCCTCGTTATTTTATCATAGAATTCCAGAAGGTTTGTTAGGCACGATTTCCCTGTCCAGAACCCATGTTGATGCTTGTTCACAAACCTAATGTTCTCCAGGTGTGCAACCAGTCGTAGCCTAATTATTCTTTCCAGTATTTTACAGGGGATGCTTGTCAGTGATACAGGTCTATAGTTAAGTGCCTCCTCCCTATCGCCTTTCTTGAAGATCGGCACGACATTTGCCTTCTTCCAGCAACTGGGCAATTCTCCCGACATAAGTGACTCATTAAAGATCATTGCCAGAGGCACGCTGAGGGCCTGCGCTGCTTCTTTTAGTATCCACGGTGATACTTTGTCTGGTCCTACTGCTTTAGATGCATCTAGAGTTGTCAACTGTTTCATTACCTCCTCTACTGTCACCTCTATATCTGATAGTCTTTCATCTAGGGTAACCCCTTCCAACAATGGGAGCTGCTCGGGCTCGGTAGTGAACACTCCATGGAAACTGGCATTCAGTGCCTCACAGATTTCCTTGTCACTTTCAGTATATGTCCCCTCTGCCTTCCTTAGTCTTGTCACTTGGTCGTTCACCGACATTTTCTTATATGACTGTGTAGTAGCTTAGGTTGTTTTTTCGCTTTGATTGCAATATCGTTCTCATAGTCCCTTTCCGATGTCCGTCTGATGTTAATGTAATCGTTCCTAGCTCTGTTGCATCTGATCCTGTTGTCCTCTGTCCTTTGTCTTCTGTATTTCCTCCACTCCCGCCTGCTGGCCATTTTTGCTTCCTGACACTGTCTATTAAACCATGGGTTATATATTCCTTCTTATTTTTCCCTTACTGTTGGTATAAATCTCTCTTCGGCCTCTTGGCATTTCTGTATGACTAGGTCCATCATATCTTGGACTGTTTTTCCTCTAATTTCTTCCTCCCACTGCACTTCTCCCAGATAGTCCCTTATCCTCCTATAGTCCCCTTTCCTGTAGTCAACTCTCCTTCCCAGATCTCTTGTCCCATGGTCACAAGTTTGAATTCCATCATGTAGTCAAAGACTAGGACACACTGGTCACTGGCCCCTAGAGGTATTTCATGCTCCAAATTCTCGATATCTTCTACGTTTTGGGTGAAAATCAGTCTAATAGGCTCGGTGCATCTCCTCCTCTTCCCTTGTGTCTTCCTTCCATGCTGTTNCCTTATTCAAAGAGCGTGAAAAAGTACAATTGAAACCAAGACGACAACAACTAGAGATGCAACGTGAACACGACAAACGGCAGGCAGAAACAGCTCTAGAATGTCATGGCCGAGAACTCACGTTGGACGCTACACACCAAGCCCAACTTCAACAAGCTGCAGCTAGTCTTCCTCCAAGTTTCAATGTCTCCCATGCAAGTAAGTTAATGCCCCGTTCGTCGAAACGGAGGTTGATGTTTTTTCGCTACTTTTGAGACCCTTGCTAATCAACTTAGTTGGCCTGACGACCAATGGGCTACCCTTCTCCGAGTACATCTTACAGGTAGAGCAGCAGTCACACTCAGCACTTTGGCATCTGAAAACGACTACACCACCCTGAAGCAAGCTGTGTTGCACGCCTACCTTCTCTCCACCGAAAGCTACCGACGAAAGTTCCGTGACTACGTAAAGGCAAGTACCACCACCTTCTTAGAATTTGCTAACACCAAACGGAGATATTTCATGAAATGGCTGGAGGCAGCACATGTCTCTACTTTTCCAGAGCTTATCAACCTCATGCTGGTTGAAGAATTCTTGAGGCGTGTACCTCCTCCTGTCCGCCTATACTTAGCAGACAAGGAAGAGACCGATTTGGTGAAATGCGCGAAGTCAGCTGACACTTACAGCCTCATCCACCGGCTGACACCAGAACAGCCTACCAGTAAGAAGTCTTGGTACAGTTACGAGAAAGTGAGCCCAGATCAAGGTACCTCTCAACTGTACTGTAGGTATTGTCGACTCTATGGACATACCATAGAAAAATGTGGTAAGTCCCAATCTAAAGGTAACACAGAATACACTAAGCCCAAACCTACTCCCCCTAAGTCCGGTAAGCCTGTAATGAATATTGGTGTTCATGTTAATGATCTGTCTCTCTTTAGCAAACATCTGTATCCAGGAACTATCTCTACCCACGGTTCAGATTCTGAGGGACGTTTTGGACTAAAGATCTTGAGGGACACAGCGGCTCTTCAATCGATCGTCTTGAAATCAGCTGTGCCCAACGTCGCCTACACAGGAGAGACTGTATTCATCACTGACCTTACTGCTACTACTCCTTATCCTCTTTCCAGAGTCCACCTGGATTGTTGCTTCGTGACCGGTGAAGTCCAAGTCGCCGTCAGGGAAAAGCCTTTTCCCATGCCTGGAGTGCAACTTCTCCTGGGCAATGACTTGGCGGAAGACCTGCAACCGACCAACCTGATCGTCAAGGACAAACCCCAGGTGGGTAACTCTGTGTTGGATAATCCGATTTTTAAGCATGTTCCAGCAAAGGTTCAAGAGAGTGATGAAGTTTCTCCTCCTGTTATGGTGACCACCCGTGCTCAAGCTGCACGACCACAGCCAGCTGACTCTACTGCTACCGCTGTCCCTCAAGACCCTTCGAAACTACCCCCTAATCTGACCGCTTTGGAGTTCCGTAAGTTACAGAGGGAAGATCTTACCTTGACACCATTATTCTTTCAGGCTGAGACTCAATCCGACAGTATTCCTGGGTTCTTTTTGGAGAACGAGTTACTCTATCGCCGATACAGACCCAGTAAACTGAAGGAGGAGGACGATTGGGCAAACGTTGAACAACTAGTGATTCCTACCAGCCTGCGGCCCACGATTCTACACCTGGCCCACGGAGCTCTATCACACTACGGGTTCAACAAGACTTACCATGGGATTCGACAAGACTACTACTGGCCAGGTATGGTTAATGATGTCAAGCAACATGTCAAACTGTGTCACGTGTGTCAGAAGGCAGGTAAACCAAACGTTTCAATTCCCAGAGCACCACTGACACCCATCCAGGTGCCTGAGGAACCGTTCCACAGACTTATTATTGACTGTGTTGGTCCTTTGCCTCGGACCAGTGCCGGCAACGCCTATATCTTAACCATCCTGTGTCCTACCACCAGATTCCCGATAGCAGTTCCAGTGAAAAATATTACGGCTGCTACAGTGGTGAAGAATTTACTGAAAATCTTCACCCAGTATGGATTTCCGAGGGAGATTCAGAGCGACTGTGGCACCAACTTCACCAGTGATCTCTTCAAACGGACTCTGGAGGAGTTCAACATCAAACAGGTACTGTCCAGCCCCTATCATCCTGCTTCACAGGGTTCTCTTGAACGTAGTCATCAGACTATCAAGGCACTCTTAAAAAAGTTTTGTAATGAGACCTCAAAGGATTGGGATAGGCAACTTGATCTCATCATGTGTATTTTCAGAAGTCTTCCCAACGAGTCACTAGGAGTATCTCCTTATGAGATGCTCTACGGACGTAAGTGCCGTACACCTCTCAAGGCTTTCAAGGATTCTCTACGTGATGCCACCTTCAGTGAGCATCAGAATGTGCCCCAGTTTCTTCAAAACCTCCGACACATTCTAGAGAGAGTCCATTCCTTTGCCAGCAACAACCTACAGAAAGCCCAAGAGAGGATGAAGACTCGTTACGACCAGCACTGCCAAGTAAGGAAGTTTAAACCGGGAGACTTAGTTCTTGCCTATTTCCCTATCCCAGGTTCTCCTTTACAAAACAGGTTTTCAGGACCCTACCGTGTTAAGGAGTGCCGGAACAACTTCAACTACGTTCTCGAGACCCCTGATAGGCGGCGGAAGACCCAGCTGTGCCACATCAATCTGCTGAAACTTTACCATGGTGTTCCTCCCACTGTGCTAACCACCTATTCCACCTTTACAGGTCCATATAGCCACAGTGAGACCTTCCCTGCTTCTCCTTCCGAAAGCACTGACACTGAGACAGCGCTTTCTAATTCGGAAATCCTTACTGACATTCACAATCACTTTCAGGACGATAATAGTGCTTCACTCATCAAGCTCATCAGAGAACATCAAGAGTTGTTTCGAGATGATCCACAAGAGTGTACTGTGACTCGGCACGACATCCAACTGCTACCTGACACCCAGCCGATTCGCCAACCATTCTACCGAATCAGCCCTAGCAAGAAGGAAGTCATGCGTGCTGAGGTACAGTACCTCTTGGACCATGGACTGGCTACCCCCTGTGAGTCCCCCTGG
Organism: Procambarus virginalis; assembly: GCA_020271785.1. Classification (NCBI taxonomy): domain Eukaryota; kingdom Metazoa; phylum Arthropoda; class Malacostraca; order Decapoda; family Cambaridae; genus Procambarus; species Procambarus virginalis. The sequence continues at coordinate 17,808 of WNGS01118109.1, forward strand.
GCCTCACCATGTATCTTGGTTCCCAAACCTCACGGTAAGATCCGGCTTTGCACTGATTATAGGAAACTCAATAAAGTCACAGTCAAGGATGCATATCCATTACCTAGGATCGACGACATCCTTGACGCCATTGGTAATGCCCGCTACCTGTCCCAGGTGGACTTACTCAAGGGCTATTACCAGGTGTGTTTAACGGAGCGAGCTAAGGAACTGTCTGCCTTTATCACCCCTTTCGGACTTTTCAGATATAACCGGCTTCCCTTTGGACTCTGCAATGCCCCGGCCACCTTTCAGAGAGCTGTCAACCGCGTCATCCAGGGCTTGGACAACACCTACGCCTATTTGGATGATATCGTTGTAGCATCCAACACCTGGAGCGAACACCTGCTCCAGCTGCAACGATTGTTCACCAAGCTCCTGAAAGCCGGCCTCACCATCAATCTGGGCAAGTCCACTTTTGCCAAAGGTAAAGTGCGGTATCTGGGTCACGTTATAGGGAGTGGCAGCCTGGCTCCGTTAAATATCCACACTCAAGCCATCAGAGAGTATCCACAGCCTACTACCAGGAAGCAGCTCCTGCGCTTCCTTGGTCTTGCTTCTTATTACCGTAGGTTTGTGAGGAACTTTAGCACTGTTGCAACACCCTTAATCACCTTAACCAGTCCCAAGCAACGGTATAATTGGACCAGGGAGCAAACCGTTGCTTTCGAACAACTCAAATTCCTCCTCTGTTCTAATCCTATTCTCGCCTCACCAGATACCAAGAAGCCTTTCATCCTCCATGTCGACGCCAGTGGTACCGGCATCGGGAGTGTCTTAATGCAGCAACGAGGCGAGGAGGTTCTACCTGTCAGCTACTATAGCTACAAGTTGAAGCCTCATCAGAAAAACTACAGCACTATAGAGAAGGAACTTCTTTCCATCGTCCTGAGCTTGCACCACTTTGCACCATATCTGCAAGGTGCTAGGTCCACTACCATCTATTCGGACCACAATCCTCTACGTTTCCTACATCAAGCCCAATTCAATAACCAACGTCTGCTGCGATGGGCTTTATATCTTCAAGGCTTCAATCTGAAAATTTGTTACATCAAGGGGCCTGATAACATCATCGCCGACGCCCTCTCCAGAGTTCATGAGGTAGAGGCAGCTCCACCTACCACTCTACCTCCCGAGAACGTGACTACACCGGAACCGCAGGCTTCGGGGGAGAGTTGTGACGATAATCTCTTCCCAGAGATTGAGCCTGCTCTTCCCTATATACATTACGTTCCCAGCAACATTCAAGATACGTTTTACAGTAGCTTAAACGTATATATCAAGACAGCCACACGCACCTGCACTCCCCCTCTCCTGCACACCTGGTCTCCGCGCCGACCCTTCTACTGCTGCAGTCCCAGTCTCAAACTACCGAGTTGCCGGCCTTCCTGCATTCTCATTGGCCGTTCGAGAACACACCACTCCAGCCCTGCACCAACCACGTTCCACGCCAAGGCGATGTCGGGGTCGACTTGCAGTACCACCATCAGAATATATCTTGTGCTCTGGCTGATAACATCTAGTTGACTCACCTTGTGTGATCAAATAGCGGTTGTTAGCTTGCTCATATATTCCCAGCACCATTCTTATATATTGACTATTTTATATTTCACTTGTGTTCCATATTGCCCTCCGGTTAACGTAATTCATTTTTATGTTATTTCTTTTTCACTTGTTATCCAGTCACATTATTCAGCCAAGGTATTGTCTTTATTTAAATTTGTTTTCTAGAATAATTAAATGTCATTGTTTATTATTGTTTCGTGTCTCTTCCCTTACCTTACCACAGATTATCAGACAAGCAGTCATTCTTTTTTTCTTTTTTTTTATTAATTTATATGTGAACTGGCTTTGACATCTGCCAGTGGAAGACTGCCGAACACCATACTCCACTACTTTACCGTCACAGTATGTATACATGTATGTATATATGTATGTGTGTGTGTGTGTGTGTGTGTGTGTGTATGTATATGTATGTGTATAAAGTATATATGGAACCTGATCAGAATTACATTTCACCTTTGTAAATGCACATTAATGACACATCGAACACTTTATGAAGGGCATACGTAAATCTGTGTACCTATGTATTTACGTATGTAGGTTAGCTTAGCATTTTAAAAGCACCGAATCACCTTCTGTGGTTGATTGTTCAATAAACCCCTGAACTATATGTTTAACACATCTCTAACCCTGTCCATGGAGGACAGAAGAAAATGTATATATGCTGGTTAGCATTGTGAATGTGTGGCCACGTCTGTGGTAGAAAAAAAAATCATGCCGCCACAGTATTGGACATATAGATGCGTACGGAGAGGACTGGGGCTCTGTCGTCCCTAATTGTTGAGGCGGTACGTAAAGACGATGGGGGAAAGACGAACGACTGTGGAGCGGGTTCGTCAGGCAGGAAACAGACCACAGCTGCACGTTCGGGCCACCCTGCACGGGGTACCAACAAGGAACCGCGGGCGTGTTACTCCTGTGGGAAGCGCGGACACCTACAGAGGGATTGTCCATTTGTTAGAACGAAAGAATGAAAGGAGGGCCCCAAGGGTGGTAGGCCTACTTTTGAAGTGAAAATGGAAGGTGTGAGATTGACACTTTTTGTTGATACAGGAAGCCAGGCAACTCTAATTAAAAAGTCAGTCTTTAGCGAATTTAAATATGCACGTCTTAAGCATAGTGCAAAGACATTAACAGCAGTCAATGGGGAAAAGATTGATATCGTGGGTCAAGGCACCATTAACTTTGAAATTAGTGTTGAATTGCAACCTCGCACATGTACGATCGTAGAGAACCTTGATTTTCCTGGTCACATCGTAATGGGGACTGATTTTCTGTCGCGGTTTGATTATTCCTTGTCTGCTCAAAAAGGGGCTAAGAACTGCAGGTTGCAGTTGGGACAGACTTCCTACCCCAGTAGAGATGATCGACCATCCCCTAGTTGTAGCTTCAAATAAGAGGAAGCAAAAATATAATGCACACTATTTAAAATTGATTTTTAACTCTCTTCCAGAAACCGTTAAGAGGTCATGTGCATTGCATGCATTGACCAAGCAATGTTGCCCACCACATTCGGTTAAATTTATTAAAGTAGCCATGGGACGTCACATCTAACCAGGTACCACCCTTCAGGTAGCTGGGAGATGTGATAGGTATTAATTCCTCATAATTTATTATAGTGCTTGATAAAGGAGCACTCATTCCAGTTGTCAACTTTCACATAAGACTTTTCGCTTCAGGGCAGGTGATAGGGTATCTGAGGGAACCATGGTGGATGACACGGGAATCTTTCACCATGAGTCAACTGAGACGCCGCCCATCACAGCACAATGTAGTGCGTTAAACATGACTGACAATACGGCACCATCGAAATTAAAATATGAGATAAATAGTTCACGTAACGTAGAAGATGTAGAGAAGTTAATTTCGGCACTCGATTTGCAACATGTCCCACTGACAGATAGGAAGTTGTTGAGAGGAGTTTTGCGAAAATTCCCTAAATTGTTTGCGACAGAGGATGACCAAATTGGTCTCCTTGATAAGATTGAGCACACCATTCCAACTGGTGATCATTTGCCTGTGTACACAAGACAGTGGAGGTTGCCGGAACAGGCAAAGAATATCATCAGGGAGGAGTGCCAGAAAATGTTGAGGCAGGGCGTAATAGAGCCTAGTACGTCACCGTGGCTCTCTCCTGTTGTGTTAGTTCGTAAATCTGATGGTAGTTACCGCTTCTGTGTTGACTACCGGAAGGTACACGAAATAACTAAGGGTGATGTGTATCCGTTGCCCCGAATACAGGAGATAATAGATCAATTTGGTGCTGCAAAGTATTTCTCAACTCTTGACGCAAAATCCGCGTATTGGGCGATTCCGGTGGCGGAACAAGATAGGGACAAAACAGCATTCTCGGATGTTAGGCACACTTATCAATTTCATAGGATGCCGTTCGGTTTAAAGACAGCACCTTCGTCGTTTCAGAGGGCCATCAATTTCATCTTAAACCCAGTCTTGGGAAGGCATTCGTTAGCGTACCTGGATGATGTTGTGATATATTCCAGGATGTTTGAGGAACACCTACAAGACTTAACTGAGAATTTGACTTTGTTAGATCGGGCGGGTTTCAAGCTTAACATTTAGAAATGCACCCTGGCGGCCCAGAAATTCAAATTTCTGGTGTTCCAGGTGTGCACAGATAGTATTCGACCTGACCCAGCCTCTTGCGCGCCATTGCTGACATGCCTACTCCAAGGACAGCAAAGGACGTACGTAGATTTTTTGGGGCGGCCGGATATTTTCGTTGTCACATTAAAGGTTTCGCTGGCATTTCAGCACCCCTGACTGATCTGACAAAGAAAAATGCGAAGTTTGTTTGGGAATCTGAACATGACGAAGCCTATCGGAAACTGAAGAGCCAACTAATTACGACACCGGTACTGGCCATTCCTGATTTCGATAAAGAGTGGAAGGTGCACACTGACGCCAGCGGTATAGCTATTGGCGGGTGCTTAATTCAGCGAGATGCGGATAATTTACCCCATCCGGTAGCCTATTTCAGTAGAAATGTCAAGGGACCTGAAGTTCGTTATTCGGCCTCGGATCGGGAGGCACTGGCAGTAGTAGAGTCAGTTAGGTATTTCGAGCAATACCTATTTCAGCGTCATTTCGTAATTTACACAGACCATCGAGCGTTAAGACATATATTTAAAAAGCGCACTAAATGCCTACGAATGTCACGCTGGTCTCATAAACTTTCGGCCCACTCATTCCAGATTTTGTAAAAGCCTGGTCCAGCACATGTTGTGCCAGATACCTTGAGTAGAAATATCGCACAGTTAAAATTAACCAAAATATTGAAACCATTCCATCAGATAAAACGAGAGAATACCAGATCAGCGAGCCTAGGTGGAAAGAGATTATTGAGTATTTGGAAGGAGGAAAATATCCTAAAAAGAACCGAAAATTACCTATTCATGATTTTGAAATGAAACAGGGCGTCCTGTATTACGTAAATAGCCATAACGATAGGGCAGTATTCCAGCTAGTTATTCTGGACGCGTTGCGGTCATCGGCGTTAAAGCTTGCATCGAAAGTTGCAACTAAAGCATCTCATGCATCTAAAGTTGCAGGGCATCCGGGTGTCTTTAAAACTCACTTAAATGCAAAGTCTCTATTTTATTTCCCAGGGTTACTTTCTGAGGTAATCCAATATGTGAAGTCACGTCCTCATTGCCAGAGGAGGAAAGGTACCCTTAAGGTAAAAGCCCCAATTCAGGAATTTCCTGAAATTCGTGAGCCTTTAGATCGTGTGGGGGCCGATTTGATTGATTTACACCACAGTCATTCGGGTAACAGATACGTGTTGGTACTTGTTGACCATCTGTCTAGGTACACTACACTAGTTGCATTACCTCAGAAGGATTCTCGTACGGTTGTAGATGCGTTCTTGCGTAGGTTCGTTACTGTATTCGGACCTCCTAAAGTTTTAGTCTCTGACCGAGGTCAAGAATTCAATGGAAATATATTTAGGGAAGTTTGTAGAATTTTAGAGACAACTTCGGCTTTTACAACAGCCAACCACCCACAAGCAAACGGCATGACGGAACGTACTAATCGTTCAGTCAAGGATATGCTTGCAATACTTGCTGCACATGATGCTTTCTCTTGGGATGAACACCTTCCCTATGTTCAATTAGCCTTGAATACTGCCATCCACCAATCAATTAACACCCAACCCCTTCATCTGTTTACTGTTCATTCATGCAATTTCCCCTCAGGTCTGCTTAACAGACATAATATTGCGTATGGCGAGGACTATCCTTCAGAGGTCCTTGGAAAAATGAGAAACGCTTGGAATATTGCGGCTGAAGCGTCCAAGAAAGCTCTGAATCGTTATGCTCATTTTTACGACAAGAAAGTGCACCCTCTTGAGTTGAAAGAAGGTAGCCTCGTGTTGAGAGTAAATGAAGCTGTGCCTGCCAATGAGAGTAGGAAACTAGCTCCTAGGTGGCGCGGTCCGTATAGAGTAATTAAAAGAGTGGGGGGCCGGTTAATCTTGTCATAGAAGGAGTATTCGAGGACCAGGTGGAAAGGATAATTCATGTAAATAAATTAAAACGATATCATGCTAGAGAGGAATTAGAATTGCCTTCAGGGAGTCTAGTTCCTGACTCACCAGTGCTGACTCATGGCTTCACCGACGAGTCAGGGGATGAGGATGACCCTCTGTCATCGCTCATCAGTAGTCAGGTTTACAGTAAAGTAACTTCCTGGGTTAGTATAAATTAGTACTCATTAGATTTTCCTGTAGAGGCAATGAGGTGAATTATTACTTATTCTTAACTTGGGTAGCAGCTTTTACTGTGCTCTGGGGTTCCACCTTCCATCAAACCCAGAGTTATATCTATGCTTCCGCTATGTTGTGTCTATCTGTTCCCAGGTCTTATTGGTACACCAAACCAGCTGTTCCAGCCACACGCGAACCATTGTCTGTAAAGACTGAAGGGGAAGGCACGTTACACAAAGTCCTTTCCCAACCAGACCCAGTAACCAGCACATCAGTTACTTTGGGGTGGGTGACTGTCCAAGAGTCACCCGGCCGACACCTCACGTCACTAACGAGGTTGTCAAAGCCAGTGAGCTGTCCACATTGAAGCGGTCACCGGATGTCAATGTCTAATACCAGGGGTAGCCGTCTCGAGGTCACCACTAACCACCTGCTACGTCATCAAGACTGCAGCCAAACCAGCAGTATTGGAGGAGAGGTCAAGAGAATGGGCGAGCCAGTAGCAGTACTCAAGAGTTTCGCCGGAAGATTATTGATTACGTCGTCTGAAGTAACAAGGAAGTTTTTTTTTTTTAATTTATTTTTACATGCAAGCATACAAGTTTAAGGCAATAAATACAATAAAAATTACAGAAGAAACCAATTAAACAAAACAAAAAAACACCGGCCAGAAGGACCGACAGCACAGTACAAAAACAACCAGCATCAATAAAACAAATAGCGCAAACAAGCAAACAATACCCAAAACACAATAACACATAAAACAAGATCATAATACACAGAGAAAGCATAGGAGAACAAGAAAAAATATGTAAAATAATAAAATCATAAAACATACAACAATCCAAAAAACATAAACAAAAGCCACACATGGCACAATAACAACACAAACAATAAACAAAAACATGCACAAACACTCGCAGTGCAAAAACCATAAGGAGAGGCACAAGCACAGAACGTAAGAGGGCAAACAGCATAGCCAGAGGGGCACATAATACAACAGAATCAAAGAAACAGATAATCATGAAATGGTATAGCCACACACTAATTACGTTAAAAAACATAAGGACCACAATAAACAGGGACATTCAGAAACTAAACATTACACCGGCCTGAAGGGCGCACAACAAATACATCATATATCATAACATACCACAAGTCCTATACATACACGAGACACACAGCAATCACACACACTATCAAGAGTGCGCATACTTATCCGGCCACTCTGCCGCCGGGAAACGAACACAATACGTCGCCCAAAGCAACAGGATGTCGTCCGGAACAGGGTGATCATGGGCCGTACGAGGATCAGGCATCAATTCCGGCACACCCTCAACAAAAACCCGAGCCTGTGGAACCCAGACAGTCGAGGGGCACCACGGAACAGGCCGCACTCGGTCACTAAAGTAAAAAGCCAAAGGGTTGTTCGTCTTATCATACGCCACGCCGGAGGCCAAGATGATTGGGATGGGCTTCCCCCTACAGCCCGGGCAACGGGCAGCGCACCTGTAACCTCCATGCCAGCCCCACAGGGCTCCGTGGCAACCACCGGACGTGACACCTGCAGGGGCTCCCCACGCCGAACATCCTTCTTCAGCAACAACACGAGGTCGCGGCCTGCACCAGAACCCACACCACCCACGTCCGGAGGAGCTACCACCTCCCACTGCGGAGAACCGTCTGCAGAAGAAACAGGAGGTGAATCATAATCACAATCGTCGTCATCAGCAGGCACATGGACGTCAGCGACCACCATCGACACAGAGCGTGAAGCACCCGGATCCACCACATCATTGCCCGAAGACCCACCGGCGTCTAAATCCTCCACATCAGCCCAAGCAGTAGAAGAACGCCGGGACCGCTTGGGCACCGGGCGCACATCCTCAGAGCCGGAGGCGGACCCAGAACCACGGGCATCACAAGCCGTGTGAACCAATGCCCGTCTCATGACGGCAGCAGCCTCAACCGCAGGGGGAACCGGGCCACACACAACAGGATGCTCCGCAGCCCCCCAGCACCCAGCCCAGCTGAAACAGTAGGGACCCGAGGTGAGGATGCAGGGCCAGGGTCAGCAGCCGAAGACGAGGGAGCAGACGGCGACGCCATACAGGGAGTACCAGGAAGGTCCACGGGAGCTGCAGGGCCAGAGACATGGTCAGGAGGAACATCCGACGTCACCGCAACACCCGGAGGAGGGTCCGCGACAATCAGGGAAACGTCGGGCGACGCTGGGGGAGCCTCAGCCGCGAACGGGACACCCACCACCTCATCCCTGGAGACCTCCTCCATGGGGAGCGGTGGGAAATCCTCTTCCCGGAACAAGTTGACTGGAGTAACCGGATCAGCATTGCATCCGGCAGCCTGATGCCCCAACATGCCACACCGGAAACAAGTACGGGGTTGCCGGGCATAATACACCCGCACGTAGTACCCTAAAAGCCGGACAGAGGATGGAATGTCCGACCTCAGGCGCATCCCGAGAGTACGAATGTTCGTCTTCACCCCCGCATATTCCCAGAAGATAGTTTGTGCATCCTCACACTGACGACGGATCCAAATCTCTGGAAGAATCGCCGGAGAAGGGACTCAGGGAATTCCATGGGGCCCCATGGACGCTCACATACGTCACGGCACCACTCCGATCAGAAACGGCCACAGAACCAGTGCCATCCAACAACTGCAAAGTACGGCCTTCGTACCGCCGGAGAAATCCACGGTACGCCTCCTCACCCACAAATTTGATGATCACCCGGCGAGCAGTCACCAGCTCAACCCCGTAGATCACCATGACTGGGAACTGTAACATGTCACACATGACCTGCTCAACTAGAGGATACCCCGCACGGCAGGTAAACTCCAACCCCACCCCACGGAGTGTACCCTCTCGACAGCAGAAAGATGGCCGCTCATCGCAAAGGCGCCACGTCAACACCAGGCAGGGACAGCAGGGAGGGTGGAGACACCACCACCCCGGTGGCGAAAACGGCAAACTTCCCAAAACCCTGGTGGAGCGGTCAGACCACACGACCTTACTCAACACAGCTCAGGGTGGACTCAAGTAACAAGGAAGTGGAACTAAGGTGGTCACAGGTGGAAGGCACGGTCTCCCTACAGAGTTCCAGGACTCGCCATAGAAGGTCGCAAAATTGCCTCCTTTGGCCTAAAGTCAGCGTACGAGGGTAGACACAGTCGGTGTTTACGGCCTAGTAACCTGGTGACATCAAGAAACGCCTGAGATGACGTGAGCAATGATGGAAGACGGGATCCACCTGTTCTGCAAACAAGCAACCTGCCTCAACGACCCTCTGACACCACCACTGTCATGAGACACCGTTTAGTAGGTCCAGTCATGCTCTGCTGTGGTCATCTGCGCCGTCAAGTTTTACATCAAGACTGCCGTGTGAACTGTCATTGGTATGAAGACGTGTGGACTGTTGGGAGCCAGGTCAATGGTCGAGTGACAGTATTCTACAGCTGGCACTTGCGCTCCGCTCTGCTACACTCCGTCGTCATTCAAGAGTACTGGGATGGGAGTACAAGAGGACCAGGTATCGACATCAACACATGGAAGGAGTAAGATCGTCATCGACACCATCACCATCGACTACATTCGAACATTCAGCATTCAGCATCATCGATTTTTTTTTTAATATTCAATATGAACAATTGGTGAAAAAGATAAAGTTGGCTCTGAACACCTTTATAAAGCAAATCTGGACACTTTTGTTTAAATGTTGAAAAACAGATTTAGAATCGATATTATTCTGGTATAGTGAAATATGAAAATTCTCATATATAAATTGGTCAGCAACTAAAAACAAAACCTCCTTGTGTGATTTTCTCAGCCCAGAATAAACGGTTGGAAAGTTATGTTGTGCTACTTTTTTCAGACTTGTTGAACACAAGAGAGGCGGACCAATAAAAACATTGA
>WNGS01118110.1:4360-11860 GCA_020271785.1 Procambarus virginalis
ATATTCACGACGATTCTGATGTTTAATAATAATTATAACAGTAACAATAAATCATTATGATAAAGTAAATCCAGCTGCATTGCAGACACATTTTAAATTGGAGGAACACGTAATGAGAGAGATTTAACATACTTGTTTTTTAGTTAGTCTCCCGAGTTGATATCTTGTGAGCTTGTGTGGTGATGATTGGTCCTGTGATCAGCTCCTGTTCTGATAACTGATCCTGTGATACCTCGTGTGGTGATGGTTGATCCTATGAGATCCTGTTCTGATGACTGATCCTGTGATACCTCGTGTGGTGATGGTTGATCCTATGAGATCCTGTGCAGATGACTGATCCAATGAACTCGCGTGGCGATGAGTAATTCATTAATCTCTTTTGGCCATGATATCGTTGGAGATGCAAGAACAATTCATCACTGATCAGTCGATGAGTCACAATACACGTGGCTGAAGTATGTACTTAAATCGACTTGAGGAATGGATCCGGACGGACCGACAACGTCGCATCGTTCCCTTCACCTCCTAGGGTGTGGTCTGGTCCACATCACTGATCATTTCCCAAATCATCACATTCGCGCCGCCATCACCCCCACAGTCTGCTACACCATCACGCAAGTGAACCAAACTAATAACTAACATAACGAAATAGGAAAGTATGGCCACACTTTGTTTTGTGTCTATTTGTTTACAAAAACCGTCATGTAAAGCCGGAAAAAAATGGAGAGGAAGACAAAAGGACTTGTTGAAGCCGTGTGCTGAGCTAAGGACTGAAGCCAATGTTGGGGTTGAAGTCACGTCACAAAAACTTCCTCCCCCCCTCCCCACCCTTCCCCCCTGCCAACCCCTCCCCCACCCCCCTCTCCTTTCCCTCTATCCCCCCTCTCACCTCTCTTCTTTCCCCTCCCCTCTGGTAAAAGGGGCACAAAGAGATTTTCCGGATTATGTTTTGTGTGTGCTGGGCTGAAAACACTGCCCGAGGGTGGGGTAGCTGGAGCTACCATAGCTGAGCATGGGGTGGGGGGATGGTAGCTGAGCTACCATCGCTAGCATTGGGGTGGGGGGGAGTGGGGGGGAGCGGTAGCTGGAGCTACCATAGCTGAGTATGGGGGGGTGGGGTAGCTGGAGCTACCATAGCTGAGCATGGGAGTAGGGGGGAGTGGGGGGGGAGCGGTAGCTGGAGCTACCATAGCCGGAGCCTGGGGTTGGGGGGGGGTAGCTGGGGTACCATAGCTGATGCATGGGGTGGGGGGGGATTGAGGGTGGAGCGGTAGCCTGGAGCTACATAGCTGAGCATGGGGTGGGGGGGGTAGCGGGAGGCTTACCATAGCTGAGCATGGGGTGGGGGGGAGTGGGGTGGGAGCGGGAGAGCTGCGAGCTACCATAGTCTGAGCATGGGGTGGGGGGGGGTAGCTGGGGTGTGGGGGGGTGATTTTAAGGGGTGGTGGGGGGTGGTAGCTGAGCTCCATAGCTGAGGCATGGGGGGTGGGTGGGTAGCTGTAGCTACCATAGCTGCGCATGGGGGGGGGGGGGTAGCCTTGGAGCTACCATAGCTGTAGCATGGGGGGGGGGGGGGGGGGGAGGTGGGGGGGGGGGGATAGTGGAGCTACCATAGCTGAGCATGGGGGGGTGGGGTAGCTGGAGCTACCATAGCTGAGCATGGGGGGGGGGGGGGTAGCTGGAGCTACCATAGCTGAGCAAGGGTGTGGGGGGGGTAGCTGGAGCTACCATAGCTGAGCATGGGGGGGAGCTGGAGCTACCATAGCTGAGCAGCATGGGGTGGGGGTGGGGGTAGCTGGAGCTACCATAGCTGAGTAGGGGGGGGGTGGGTAGCTGGAGCTACCATAGCTGAGCACGGGGGGGGGGTAGATGGAGCTACAATAGCTGAGACCCTGGGGTGGGAGGGGTAGCTGGAGCTACCATAGCTGAGCATGGGGGGGTGGGGTAGCTGGAGCTACCATAGCTGAGTATGGGAGGGTTAGCTGGAGCTACCATAGCTGAGCACGGGGGGTTAGCTGGAGCTACCATAGCTGAGTATGGGAGGGTTAGCTGGAGCTACCATAGCTGAGCATGGGTGGGGGGGGGTAGCTGGAGCTACCATAGCTGAGCATGGGGGGGTGGGGTAGCTGGAGCTACCATAGCTGAGCACGGGGGGTAGCTGGAGATTACCTATCTGAGAATGGGGTAGCTGGATAACCATACTGGTCATGGGGGGGTAGCTGGAGTACCATAGCTGATCAATGGGGGGGGTGTAGCTGCGCTACTTATAGCTTGAGCATGGGGGGTTAGTGGACGCTACCATAGTGAGTATGGGGTGGTAGTGGAGCTACCATGAGAGCATGGGTTTGTCAGGTTGGTGCTGGAGCTATGGCCATTAGCTGAGCTATGCGGTGCGGTTAGTGTACCGAGCTACCATAGTTCCTTGAGCATGGTTTGTGGGCTTGGGCTCGTAGTGGAGGCTACCATTAAGCTGAGGATGGGAGTGGTTTTAGCGGAGCTACATAGCGAGCATGGGGGGTAGTGGAGCTTACCCATAGGTCTACTATGAGCTAAGGGGGGGGTACGCTGGAGTACCATAGTTCCTGAGCATGGTTGTGGGGTCTAGTTATGAGCTACCATAGTTCTTTTTTTTTTTTTTTTTTTTTTCTCTGAGCATGTGGGGGTAGGCTTTGGAGCACCCATAGCTTGAGTAGGGAGGTAGTGGACTGCTGATGCCATTACCCGCTGAGTATGGGGGGGGTGGGGGTAGCTCGGATGCTACTCATAGTTTCCCTGGTCCATGGGAGGTAGTGGAGCTATCTCCCTAGTCTGATGTTGTAGCTAATAATAGAACATCATTGTATTGATGGTTTGCGCGAAAAGGAAACCTCCATTTGTTCAATAGTATGTAGCTAGCTATTGCTTAAATCAGATTCAACCCACTTTACTTGCAACCAGCATAGAATAAGCATCTTAAGTTTTTAAGGGTTGACATATGTTAATATTCTTGTTTGATAAACTGTGAACTTGAGACATAGTTAATAAGAACACGCCAATCTAAGACAACAAACCGCTTTCAGATTTTCACACCAGTTAGACTGTCTGAGAATGGCTGGGGCGTGGGGAGGGAAGAGCCCCACCACCTCCCCCAGCATCCCCTCGACCGCACCCGAGCCCCCTCTGTGACATAAACCCCCCACCCTACTCCATATCTCGGGATATTTCCCACCCGACGAACGAACTGGACATAAACACACGTCAGAAACTTGCATAATAAGTGAATCTCAAAGCTTATTAACAAGTATATCCATAGTGGGTCTGTGTATAGCTGCGATCGTCTTGGTAGTAAGGTTGATGTTAAAGTCATTCCTGGGTTATGACTTTAATCAATTAATAATACGAGTACATGATTAGCGTGCATCACAGATTGGCAGGCGTCCAGCGTGCTGTTTACCTTCTCTCTTGGCGTCCATCCGCCGCACAGAGAAAACGGATGGTACCATTTTTGTGAACATGACATCCCTCCTTTCTTTAAAAAGAATCATGAAATTTCAGGTAGGTCTACGCATGCTGTGTTAGCACAACAAGCAAATGTTAATTGACACAAAGTTATACCAGTTTATTAAACATATCAAAGGGATATTGCTAATTTAACAGCTTAATTAAAACACCAATAAGGAATTTAAACAATCTTTACCACAAAAGATTTCAATGTTAAAAATAACTATGCAATGTTAAACAAACAACCGAAAGAAACTGTAATTACAACGTTACCACCAAATATTGAATGAGAGATTGCATTATTCAGAATATTAAAATTTAGTTCAGACAGTAATAACAATGTAAAGATACTGTTGAATTTACATAGTAACAGCAATTAGATCATCATTACCGCGTGTAGGGCGTGTTTTTTAACACATCCGTCCGTTTTGGGACGAGAGTCTCTTAAGCTAAAAGACTATCCCTCGATGAATGGTATGAATTGTTATTCGAGGTACTAACTCATGTTTTTCTTTTTCTTTGCCACGACTTTTGCACTTCTATTTTTACATCTATTTGGAATCACTTTTCATAGAGAGAAATTCAAGTGTTATACTTATGAGCTCTATTACTCCGGTAACATAGTTATTTTAAAATATCACTTTTAATATGGTTGATAATACGGTCATCATAATAGATTTACCTCTTTTTTTATTTTTAAGTCGTGCCCCCTTATTACTCGCTAAACTCGACTTTACATTGCCTTTTGACATCCTTTTTTTTCGTCTTTGCTCGCTCTCCTTTTTGCCTTACACGTGTCGTCCCTTCCTTTTTCAATTAGTTTTGCCCCTTTGACGATAGTGCCATTCTATTACTTTTCTGAGAGAGACGTTGATCCGCTGTACCTTGGCTTCCATAGCACTCTGTTTTCCCCTTTCCTCCACGCCCCCCTCCCCCTGTGGTGCCTCCCGCCCTCCACCCCTTTCCTTCTGCCCGTTCCAATAAAAAGTTAGACAGCGACATAATTGCTCTCAACTGTGTATCCAATGCTGGTCTGTTTCTTTCCCCCCCCCCCCTCTGTTGCCCCCCCTGCTACCTCAGAGTTCTTTTTCTGGCACACATTACCCACTATTACTGTTCTCATACTTTTTTCCCCTAGCATCGTTCACTGCTGCTCCAGCCTTCTTGCTGTGCCTACCAGGTACAGCTCTTGCATGGAAGACCGGATTGCTTGTTTCTGGTTGCACTACTCCTCTTTACCCCCTTTCCCTTCTACTTTGCTTTCTTGAGCACCTGCGGAACTGATCCTTGTCGTTGCACCCTCCGTATGTTCATCCTCTCCTTGTTCCAGTTTGTCCTTGCTCCCACTTCTGCTAACAGCCCTCCCAAAAATAAAACGCTCTGACAAGTCTTGTCCATTAATATGGCGGTCCATTGTCTCGTCTTTTGACAATTCAGGATATTGCCAAGTGCTTGACACAATGCGTCTTTGGTCGCTTTTCGGTGGTGGTATGCCAGCCTTTGCACAAGATGTGGCGGAAGTGATGATTTATCACTCTGGATGAACTGTAGACGGTTGAATCATCCATATTTTCTATGAGCTACCATCAACTTCACTATACAGTTTCCTTTGGTAGCGGCTGCCACGCAGTAAGTCCATCGATACACTCCACCATGGTTATAGGCTTATGATCAGGTATGTGACGGTAAGCGGTGGTAGCAGCGTCGTTCTTATGCGTAGTTGACCTCTTATTCACACTGCAGTCTAGGCTCAAGGAGGTATCACATGGCATCATGATGTCTTCGCTTGACAGCATACAATGCCAGGAAAAACTAACCTTTTCTCGTTCGTAGCAGCTGTTTCGGTATCCTTCCACGACTATTGGTAGTACTTGCATGTGCACAGTTTCAGCAGACGTTGTCCTGCGAGAACAAGCTGGGAATGACCGATACGAGGTACCTCGCAGCACGGGTTGTCCGGTGTTGGTAACACTTAATTCTGCTCATGGATGCGTTCAAGCTGCTTTGAATGCATCTCTGGTCAACTCTGGCGGTGGGATGCGGTGGAAAATTTTCTTAGTCAATGAATCACCACTCCCCTCCTCTTTTATTTTTTTTTTGTCTTCCTCTCTTCCTGTCCTATTGTCACCCCTCCTTCTCACAAGCTTTGCACCCAGTCCTATCAGGGTTGACAGTACGTTTTCATAAGACGTGAGAGCTTTATGTACTGCCATCACAGTTTGTACCAGGAGTCTATCTCTCCTTGTTGCCATCGTGGACAACCTTTTTAGTTGTTTCTGCCCCCTCATTGCCTGGGTATCTATGGTTGAAAACTGTGGCAGGGATGTCGACTGATGTAATCAGCGGGATTGACCTGCACAGGGCCTTGTATTCACCATGTAAAGTTGCATGGCTTTTTGCAGACGAAGAGCCACTTCCAAGCCGCAGCTGGTGGTTTGGACTTTTCGGATTATTGCGATGGGTCTCCAACGGGTTTCGTGGTCCCCAGTGCTATCGTGGTGAAGGGTCACAAGCAAGATACACATTGAAGTGTTCAAAGCCCCATACAAGAGCAAGGAGCTTCCTTCTCTGCTGACTGTATCGTTGCTCAACATTTGTAAGAGAACGGCTGGCGTAAGCAATTACTACTCTTGAATTTCAATTTGGATGTCGACTTTACGACTCTTATGTCTATCGAGTAATGTGTCAACAAAACCATATTGCAATCGTGATGTCTTATTAGACTCCAGGATTCTTTGCACCACATTCCCCGCTGGCCCTATTGTGGGAGACCATGCAGGTATCGAGACCACATCCCTTAATGAACGCTCTATGCAACCATTCAACAGCAGGAACCTAACTTGGGACCTACAAGAGTCTACTAAACTCTAATGGAAACTCTCTCCCTTATGCCACTAAATTTCCAATTTCTCCCTCGACGGTATTACTCATGTAAATACCCATTTCCCAGTACCGTTCTTACAATTAGACGAAATCAGGACATGATTACATGTAACAAATAGCCAACCATCATCGACTAACAACCATCAGCATGAGAGGGAGGAGGACAGGAGTATGGATGCAGTGACTCTCCCCTAGCGAGGAATAATAGGCATAACTACATCTGAGTGGAAGCAGGGTCAGGGGATTACTATTCTTAACAGACGCGTGAACAATCAGATTCACCGCACCCACAGTCATTATTCGATATTTACATCCTACTATTTAGCATCTTGAAGGCGGTCATTGTCCCTCCCTTCCCATAACCGGATCTTTATGTCCTAGATCTCCTCGTGCCCGACTGTGACGGTGATGTGCCCCTAGGGATATCGGTTGTCTCCACCCCTCCCCATCCTTTGTCTAAACCCGGCCCCTTCGCGGGGTACCTTGAATCGGCCCGACGCTCCTGGCTTTCCTCCCACTTCGCTACATCAGCTGGTAGACCTAGCGTTCCGGTGCCCTATTCACCTGTTACGCCTTTTATACCTATATTTATAGCCCTCAGAGACTGGCTTTGGCGCAATGACGAACGAATACCAAACCCAGTTCGCCTTATACCTTCCAATTGTTTACTCCACCATGCCATTCATTAGGTCCTGCAATTTTCATAAACTACATGATAGAATTACTTTTCAAAGCATAATTCTAGATATCGCAGATAATTTCTTGCTCAGAACCATCAGCTGTCCACAGTACTCATGATATGATTTATGTCTTCATATAAACTACTCAAATAATTTGCCAAAATCTCTATCCTCCCCCCGTCCCAGAGACGACGGCCCGAGCACTACCACTTGTCTCATTAGAAAGATCGCTATGTAAAATGCTTTCCAGGTAATACAATATTGACCAGGTACATAATTAAATCATCTGTCATTAGAGAAATGAAAGACAGTACACACATGACACCCTTTTCAAAAGAGCAGAACGACATTAATGGCACAAGTCTTGTAGGAGGCACGACCCCTACGTTGCGTCTGTGACAACCTTTCCAGTATACAGTATTTATTATCAATGCAGAAAGCATACTATGTGTGTGCC
>WNGS01118110.1:14360-27547 GCA_020271785.1 Procambarus virginalis
GGAGATTATCAGTGGGGAAGTAAGGAAGTTTTTGATAGAGTTGGATGTGACAAAGGCTATAGGCCCAGATGGAATCTCCCTTTGGATACTAAGGGAAGGAGCAGAAGCACTGTGCCTGCCACTCTCCATAGTGTATAACAAATCACTGGCAACAGGGGAACTGCCAGAAATTTGGAAAGCAGCTAACGTAGTCCCGATATACAAGAAAGGGGATAGACAGGAGGCACTGAACTACAGGCCAGTGTCCCTAACCTGCATACCATGCAAGCTGCTGGAGAAGATTGTGCGAAGAAAGCTAGTGGAGCACCTGGAGCGAAAGAACTTTGTAACACAGCATTAACATGGATTCAGGGATGGCAGGTCCTGCCTCACAGGGTTACTTGAATTCTACGACCAGGCAACAAAAATAAGGCAAGAAAGAGAGGGGTGGGCAGACTGCATATTTTTGGATTTCCAGAAAGCTTTAGATACAGTACCACACAAGAGGCTAGTGAAAAAACTGGAGATGCAGGCAGGAGTGAAAGTGAAGGTACTCAATTGGATAAGGGAGTACCTAAGCAACAGAAGACAACGAGTCACTAAGAGGGGAGAGGTCTCAGATTGGCGAGACGTCACAAGTGGAGTCCCGCAGGGGTCAGTCCTTGGACCTATACTGTTTCTGATATATGTAAATGATCTCCCAGAGGGTATAGACTCGTTTCTCTCAATGTTTGCCGACGATGCAAAAATTATGAGGAGGATTGAAACAGAGGATGATAGTAGGAGGCTACAAGATGACCTAGACAGACTGAATGAATGGTCCAGCAAATGGCTGTTAAAGTTCAACCCGAGTAAATGCAAAGTAATGAAACTAGGCGGTGGAAACAGGAGGCCAGATACAGGATACAGAATAGGAGATAAAGTACTTCATGAAACGGACAGAGAGAGATCTAGGAGTTGATATCACACCAAACCTGTCTCCTGAAGCCCACATAAAAAGAATTACACCTGCGGCATATGCGAGGCTGGCTAACATCAAAACAGCCTTCAGGAACCTGTGTAAGGAATTATTCAGAATCTTGTATACCACATACGTACGACCAATCCTGGAGTATGCGGCCCCAGCATGGAGCCCGTACCTTGTCAAGCACAAGTCGAAGTTGGAAAAAGTTCAGAGGTATGCCACTAGACTAGTCCCAGAACTAAGAGGCATGAGTTACGAGGAAAGGCTGCGGGAAATGCACCTTACGACCCTGGAAGACAAAAGAATAAGAGGAGACATGATCACTACCTATAAAATTCTCAGAGGAATTGACCGGGTTAACAAGGATAAATTATTCAACACTGGCGGTACGCGAACAAGGGGACACAGGTGGAAACTGAGTCCCTAAATGAGCCACAGGGACGTTAGAAAGAACTTTTTCAGTGTCAGAGTAGTTAACAGATGGAATGCATTAGGAAGTGATGTGGTGGAGGCTGACTCCATACACAGTTTCAAGTGTAAATATGACAGAGCCCAGTAGGCTCAGGAATCTGTACACCAGTTGATTGACAGTTGAGACGCAGGACGAAAGAGCCAGAGCTCAACCCCCGCAAGCACAAATAGGTAAGTACATACACGCGCGCACGCGCGCGCGCGCACACACACACACACACACACACACACACACACACACACACAATCACACACACACACACACACACACACACACACACACACACACACACACCCACACACACACACACACACACACACACACACACACGCACTCCCGTCAACCATCTAATTTTCTTTCTTCATATCCCCCCTCCCCCATCACTCACCTCCCCCTTCCACCCCACTTCAAGACCTTTAAACCATGTATACCCGTCTTGAAGTGTAACATGTCACACCCCCCACTTGCCCTCTCCTGTCTCCCGCCCTACCACACCTGTGTGTCCCTCCAGCACGACTGACAACCAAACATTGCCTCCCCCCCGTCAGGTAGGTCAGTTTATATTCCCTCTCGATGGTGTGCAATCTGCGCCAAGTTATCGATACATCCGCCCTATCAGATCCTGCCCCCTCCCCCCATGGAACCCCCTCGTAGAACCCCCTGTGGAACCCACCGCCCCGTAGAACCCCTGTGGAACCACCCGTGGAACCCGTTCCTGAGAGGAGCACAGTCCTGGCCGCCGCCACCACCCGGCCGCTCTACAACAACAACTCCGTAAATTGATTTCTAACTATAGTCTCTCGTGGTGCCCTGCTGACGACCACCGTCTCGGTCGTGACGGTCTGGCTGGGGTCGTGACGGCCTGGCTGGGGTCGTGACGACCTGGCTGGAGTCGTGACGGCCTGGTTGGGTCGTGACGACCTGGCTGGGTCGTGACGGTCTGGCTGGGGTCGTGACGGTTTGGCTGGGGTCGTGACGACCTGGTGGGGTCGTGACGACCTGGCTGGGTCGTGACGGTCTGGCTGCGGTCGTGACGACCTGGTGGGGTCGTGACGACCTGGCTGGGGTCGTGATGGCCTGGCTGGGGTCGTGACGGCCTGGCTGACACGCGGGTGGTCGTGGCACGGGACCTTAACCAATGTTATGAACAAAATATAATTATTACTAAATTCTTCGAACTGGAATTCCCAAATAGACCTTCCACGGGACAGATGAAGCTCTCTTAGATGTGCGCTTTGAACAAAGTTGAAGATTACAGCATTTTTCTTGCAACTAAGAGCTGCTGAGAGCAAAGAGCCATCACTACATCAGGACACACACACATGCAGGTTGTACTGGAGCACCGTGCTGCCTTTGACTCTTGCTGCCCCACATAAGGATGTCCCGTAAAGTTCTAGAATGCCTTTTATAGACAGATTTTCGGATTTAATTTATATAAATTTCTAGGTGGTGTACCCGGTGGCGCCCGGGTCTCTCTATGTCTCCCTCACTCCCAGGCCCCCGGGATAGTGAATTCAGACAATAACTAAGTTGATTGGAGGATAGAGGTATGGGAGAGACGGGGAATAGGAGGAAGGGATAGGAAGAATATACTATTTAAACAAATGTTGGAATTTATAAAGTCGTTGCGAAACATTTCATATTCACAGACTTCGTGAAGGAGGGGCATTGCGGCCGTCCCACCTTGAGGGGGGACACAGGACCGACCCCCGGTGTTCCCTATGACACTCTAAATAAAATCACCAGTAATCCTTGTTGCGGTGGTGGTTTGGATGGTGTTACCGCTGACGGACCACCCAACCCACAACTCGACAAATGCTCATATTTCACTAAGAGATCACACTAGGCACTTCTGGCTCTTGGAGAGGGGCTCAACGTCACACGTTTAGGGGATGCGGCTCCAACACGCAGCCTTGTTGTCACGTGCACACACCCACTCGAGCCGCTGTGACTCCCCACTCTCTCCTTATGGAATATGACCTCCTCAATCCCCTTTGTCTTACTAGACTTCTGTCTTACCCTGTCCACAGCAGTGGTTCCTGTTTCTTGCTCTCTCTCTCCTTCTTTACTATTTCCTGGGAAGCCTCACTGGGACAAGTGCAAACACCAGCAAATTTGGATACATTTACTGGACGAAGTACATATACAATACACGCATACATATAATAATAATGATGAATCCTATACTCTGTACTATTATAATCAGGTTGCACTCCAACACCATCAGAACTCTATCCTCAGCTTGCTAAGTGGTATCCTATCTCTTGGTATTACCTAATGTTATCAACCTCCTCAAGTAGATTACGTCTTACAATATAATGTTACACTACCATCAAGAGAATATATACATATATATATACCTATAAACACATATAAGGCAAATCAGCATTTGAATGCAATAACATACATATATATATATATATATATATCAGTATAAATGATCCGTGCCACACAACGAATCAATCGACCATTCTATCAGTCTTAGAATACATATATATCTGTAGGTACTCCTGCCTACGTCTGTAGCTCTAAACTTCAATATACACTTCTTGGCACATAAATGGCAAACAATCACTCACCTCTCACTGCGTCGTTCACGCTAATGACAAACACTCTCACCTCCATACAAGTGATCATTTAGAACTATTTCACTACCCTGACAACTTCAGGTTCCTCAGGGCTTAAACACCAGGATCCTCTGCAGCTCCTCCAGGCTGCTACCATGAAGATTCCTTGAACAACTATGGTGCTTCCCTACTCCTATTAGGATCATCCACAGCTCTCCTGGCTGCTGCACCATAAAGTTTCCTCGAATAACTGTGGCACTTCACCACCTCTGCAGAAGCACGTGACACTCCTCCTCACTGCTTCTCCTCACAGCTCGAGGTCCTCTCCTCCCCTGCCTTGGAGTCTCATCAACCACTCCCTCTGTGCTGGCTTCGAAGTCCTCAGCAACTTCTTCCCCAAAGACAAACCTGCAACCCATTTGCACTCCAATAAATTGTTTCCCCTTTAACACATAAACAAAATTAATCACACAATATCTTTGCCTCCAATCCCTATCTGTCCTCTACATTTAATGAGAGTGGACTCCCCGTGGGCGGTCCATGCGCCACCTCGCTGGGCGAGCCTCACTCACGCTGGGAGGGGCCTCCTCCCTCAGGAGCCGGGCTCCTTCAGTTGCCCGCCAGCGCTCAGAGAAGACGGATGTCGCTCCGCGCTCCTCCCACTTCACTCTCTTATTTTAGGCTCTCTGCCTTACCAAAACATTTTAACTTGTAAATAAACATTGCTACTGTCGCTGGGCACACGACCAACTACAAGCAAACACTATGAACTGGCTTAAATCGGGCTTACCACAGATTATCTGGTCGAGGGCGCTTCTCCCTCTGACAACGTCTGACCAGGGCGCTTGTCACAGCCCACAAAACTGTCACTGGGCGGCTTAATACTCTCTCCTCGCCGTCCAGGACTTGAGACCGCAACGTCTTCAGCTCGATTCAACAGCTGGAACGTCTGCACCTTCTCTTCTCTTGGAGATAATATCGCTAGGGGTCCCTTCTGGCGGGAGCTCGACGAAGCGCGGCTTTCCCCCTGCGATGTCTGGCCTCAAGTGAGGTCATCGCCCTCCACAAGCGAGCCTCACGCCTCCAGTAACTTGTCCACATCTTCTAACAAGTCATTTATCTGTTTTCTAGTTCATTGCCCATAATCTCAAATTTTTATATAAATCCAACACACCATCTTACATCTGTGTTATCGCCTCTATAATTCCTGGACCTTCCAGTTAGGTCAGGCTTGCTGAATAACTCTCAAGGGGGAGACTCGTTTCTCCTGCAGGCTGAGATCATAACACTCCCCTCCCTTATTTTTGAGAGTTATTCCAGTGGCAAAGCTCGGGATAATACATCCGCCACCACACTGTCTCGTTCTCCAACCGATTGGTTCGACCGGTTGATCCGCTTACGTACTCCTTTAGGAGTCTACAACTACTTCGTTGCACCTGGCAACATCTGGCTCACAACTCGCCCGAAACATGATCTTCTCACAAACGATTTGACTTCTCTGACACCTCTTGGCTAGGCTGTCCTCCTTGGACGCCTGCACTCCATCGGTCAACTCTACTTATTGTTTCCACCCTCCGTTTCCTTGTCTTCTTCTCTTCACGTCCAGAGTCAGACATCTACTGTCTGTACCTCCTCTGTCGTCTTCACACTTCCATATACTGCCATTATACTTTCGTCTCCTGCCATCATACTTCACTCCCTCGTCTTCACCGACGATCCTCCCTTTCGTCTCCTCATTTATCCGAGACCTCATCCTGTTTGACTTCCATCGAGTCCTCGGCTTTCTTCTACTCCTCCATGCTTGTATCATCATCCTCTTCCCACACTTCTCGCCTCTATACAACTCCATTTCTTCTCCTTCAACTCTTCTTTGTTCCCTAAAAGTTTCTCCGAGCCCTGTACTACATCCAACAGCACTCGATCGTACATGTTGCTTTACCTCTCCTAGAGTGCTCGTAAGCATCTCTCCACACATACTGTCTCTTCTCCTTCCATTTTCTCGGCTATTATTCTTCTTCACTATCTCTCCTCCGCGTTTTCTGTGAAACATGTCAACTCCTGACATCTCAAACAACTTACCTCTACTATCCAAATGCCTCTGTGCTCGTGGACCACTTGACGCTCTACTCCCGTCCTCAGTATGTCCACATCCTTCCTCACTTCTGCTCAGCACAGTTGCATTCACCTTCCGACCCTTAATTTCAGCAGGCTGGGGTCTACTCAGGTTCGCTCTCTTCACATGATTTTTCTTTGGCTGGGCCATCTTCACTTTTGGCCTCACCGAGACTTCATCTTCCTGAGCTGGACCTTCATCAAACAGCCACGCTATATCTACGTCGATATCTTCTACCGGCTGAATAGACACTGTCTCATCTTCTCCAGCGTCTTCCTCGTCGGCCACCTCTGCCTTCATCACTACCGAGACAGGGTTTCAATGGCTTGGCGGTCTCCTGACTCATCTCCTCGGATGTCAGTCAGGTTCACACTCTCAGGTGTCCCACCCGTGCCGTGGCCTTCTGGGCACTCCTCTGGCACAGTCTCCGCTATGACTCTTGGCAACACCTTTGTCCCGCACAAGTCATTCCCCAGGATCACTTGGACTCCTGGAACAGGTATGTCGGGGCACACTCCCAACATCACCTCCGCCGACACATATTCCGACCTTAGCTGGACAGTACAAACGGGCATGTCACTCTCAGACAATAACCCATATACTTTCATCTTTCTCCTGCCAGCTAACCGTCGATCATTCCCAATCAGGCTTCTCGCAATCACGCTCTGATTAGCTCCGGTATCTCTTAAGATACCAACTTCTACCTCAGGTTGGCCTCCTATACTGATCCAACCTTTACTTATGAACGGCCTATACCTCTCGTTCACTAAGTTCACCATCTGTGGTTTGTCTCGGAACACATTAGTATATTTACTTCGGGGGTCACACATGGCCAGGGTCACAATTCTCTTGCCCTGCCGACAATCTCGCATCACGTGACCCAATCCGTTACAGTTGTAACACCTCACCTGGGAAAAGTCTCTCCTATATGTACCAGAGTGGTTCTGACTTTGTCCACTCGCATGAGAGTTCCTCGGGCCAGGTACACTACTTGCACTCTGTGGGGCTTTACTGGACTCTTGATTTCCTGGATAATGATTTGTTTCTCGTTTAGCTCCTTCATCTTCACTTTCAGACGAAGTGCGCGACCTACTCTTCTGAGTTTTAGGGTACTTACGTTTATCCGCCCATTTATCAAAATTCTTCTCACCCCAGACTCTTCTGGGTCTTTCGTAATTTCTTCCTCCCCAGACTCCACTGGATCTGCCATTGCTGCGTCTCACCTCATTCTTCACTCTGTTCTCCCTCAAGCTCTTATATGCTTCCGTAATCATGTCCGCCCTATCTGCGGCATCTCTCACCTCCTTTATCCCTGCTTCTTGGATCTTGAACTTTGTTTCGGGATGCATCATCTCCAAGAACTTCTCCATGACCATCAATTGCTTCAGGTCAGCGTAAGATCCAACTCCAGCAGCTTCAATCCACTTCTGGAATCGTCTCTCCAGATCCCTTGCTGTCTCAGCAAACGTACATGCTCCAACTTTGATCATCTCTCTGAAACGCTTCCTATAAGCTTCTGGGGTTAACTGAACGAGCGCAATATGCTGCTCTTTACTGTGGCATAATCCTGGCACTCTTCTAGTGACAATTGGGTGTAAGCCTCCCTGGCTGCACCGGTCAATCTTAACTGGACCAGCTGGGCCCATTCCTCCTGTGGCCATTCCTTGATGCTGGCCACCTTTTCAAAGTGCTCGAAAAAGCTCTCTGCCTCTTCTGGAACAAACAAGGGAATGTCCTTCTCCCTAACCCTAACATCTGGTGGGTGTGATACCTGGGTGGTGCTCTCTGGCAACCCATGTTCGATCCTTTGCTCAGCCAAGGTTCTATTCGCTTCTATTTGCATTTGTTTTGTTCTCTCTTTTTCTTTTTCACCTCTTTTTCTTTTTCGACCTCTAGTCTTGCTTTCTTCTTTTCTTTCTCCTGTTCCAACTCCAGTTCCCTTATTCTGGTTTTCTCTTTTTCTTTCTCGGCTTCATTTTTCATCTGGAGTTCTAATTTCATCTTTTCCAGCTGGAACTGTCTCTCCTCACGCTGCATCTGGAGCTCTAACTGGAATCTCTCCAAGCTCCTATTCCGGCTACTCCTGCTACTGCGGCTACTCTTGCTGCTCCTACTCGATCCCTGGGATCTCACTTCATCCTGCCCATCATCCTCCTTTCCACTTTCAGCTCCTCTCTGGGCTCCTTGCTCTGCCGCTTCGCTTTTGGCTCTTAACTGCCTAAGGATCTCATCCTTCATCCCAGCCACTTTAGATGCTTTCAACCTAATGCCACACTTTTCTGCTATTGTTTTAATTGATCCCTCGTGCAACCTTCCAAGTCCTCAGGCTTGCCTGATTCCACAAATGCTTGCACCTTATCCATCTTGTCCTGTGAGTCTTCCCAAGAGAGAGAATATACACCTGCGGTCACACAGTTTATCTATTTCAACAAGGGTGTACAAATCCACTCTTGGACAGGGTGTGGGTGTGTCAGTTCACTCTCCCGGACAGGCCCCCAATTTGTTGCGGTGGTGGTTTGGTGGTGTTACCGCTGACGGACCACCCAACCCACAACTCGACAAATGCTCATATTTCACTAGGAGATCACACTAGGCACTTCTGGCTCTTGGAGAGGGGCTCAACGTCACACGTTTAGGGGATGCGGCTCCAACACGCAGCCTTGTTGTCACGTGCACACACCCACTCGAGCCGCTGTGACTCCCCACTCTCTCCTTATGGAATATGACCTCCTCAATCCCCTTTGTCTTACTAGACTTCTGTCTTACCCTGTCCACAGCAGTGGTTCCTGTTTCTTGCTCTCTCTCTCCTTCTTTACTATTTCCTGGGAAGCCTCACTGGGACAAGTGCAAACACCAGCAAATTTGGATACATTTACTGGACGAAGTACATATACAATACACGCATACATATATAATAATGATGAATCCTATACTCTGTACTATTATAATCAGGTTGCACTCCAACACCATCAGAACTCTATCCTCAGCTTGCTAAGTGGTATCCTATCTCTTGGTATTACCTAATATTATCAACCTCCTCAAGTAGATTAAGTCTTACAATATAATGTTACACTACCATCAAGAGAATGTATACATATATATATACCTATAAACACATATAAGGCAAATCAGCATTTGAATGCAATAACATACATATATATATATATATATCAGTATAAATGATCCGTGCCACACAACGAATCAATCGACCATTCTATCAGTCTTAGAATACATATATATCTGTAGGTACTCCTGCCTACGTCTGTAACTCTAAACTTCAATATACACTTCTTGGCACATAAATGGCAAACGATCACTCACCTCTCACTGCGTCGTTCACGCTAATGACAAACACTCTCACCTCCATACAAGTGATCATTTAGAACTATTTCACTACCCTGACAACTTCAGGTTCCTCAGGGCTTAAACACCAGGATCCTCTGCAGCTCCTCCAGGCTGCTACCATGAAGATTCCTTGAACAACTATGGTGCTTCCCTACTCCTATTAGGATCATCCACAGCTCTCCTGGCTGCTGCACCATAAAGTTTCCTCGAATAACTGTGGCACTTCACCACCTCTGCAGAAGCACGTGACACTCCTCCTCACTGCTTCTCCTCACAGCTCGAGGTCCTCTCCTCCCCTGCCTTG
This sequence comes from Procambarus virginalis, assembly GCA_020271785.1. Classification (NCBI taxonomy): domain Eukaryota; kingdom Metazoa; phylum Arthropoda; class Malacostraca; order Decapoda; family Cambaridae; genus Procambarus; species Procambarus virginalis. Next base: position 24,105 of record WNGS01118110.1, read on the forward strand.
GAGTCTCATCAACCACTCCCTCTGTGCTGGCTTCGAAGTCCTCAGCAACTTCTTCCCCAAAGACAAACCTGCAACCCATTTGCACTCCAATAAATTGTTTCCCCTTTAACACATAAACAAAATTAATCACACAATATCTTTGCCTCCACTCTCTATCTGTCCTCTACATTTAATGAGAGTGGACTCCCCCGTGGGCGAGTCCATGCGCCACCTCGCTGGGCGAGCCTCACTCACGCTGGGAGGGGCCTCCTCCCTCAGGAGCCGGGCTCCTTCAGTTGCCCGCCAGCGCTCAGAGAAGACGGACGTCGCTCCGCGCTCCTCCCACTTCACTCTCTTATTTTAGGCTCTCTGCCATACCAAAACATTTTAACTTGTAAATAAACATTGCTACTGTCGCTGGGCACACGACCAACTACAAGCAACACTATGAACTGGCTTAAATCGGGCTTACCACAGATTATCTGGTCGAGGGCGCTTCTCCCTCTGACAACGTCTGACCAGGGCGCTTGTCACAGCCCACAAAACTGTCACTGGGCGGCTTAATACTCTCTCCTCGCCGTCCAGGACTTGAGACCAACGTCTTCAGCTCGATTCAACAGCTGGAACGTCTGCACCTTCTCTTCTCTTGGAGATAATATCGCTAGGGGTCCCTCTGGCGGGAGCTCGACGAAGCGCGGCTTTCCCCTGCGATGTCTGGCCTCAAGTGAGGTCATCGCCCTCCCAAAGCGAGCCTCACGCCTCCAGTAACTTGTCCACATCTTCTAACAAGTCATTTATCTGTTTTCTAGTTCATTGCCCATAATCTCAAATTTTTATTTAAATTCAACACACCATCTTACATCTGTGTTATCGCCTCTATAATTCCTGGACCTTCCAGTTAGGTCAGGCTTGCTGAATAACTCTCAAGGGGGAGACTCGTTTCTCCTGCAGGCTGAGATCATAACATCCTGCAAACTTTAATGAAGCTACGCCCCAAACATCAGATTCACAACCTCGTAACACACACACAAAATTCTCTCTTATAGATAAAATATAAGTGATGTTGACAATTGTATATAATCTTCCAGAGATCCGTAGTACGAGCTGTTATCACCGAGCTTGACCAGCCCTTCTGAGGACACCCTAACACGTCCAAGTTAAGGGAATTAGTGTACACCAGTATTAAAAATATAATTGAAGACAAACGCCGATTTCCAAGCTCCAAGTAGGAGGGACTATATAGAAGCCCTTGGTGTATAAATATTATATATGACACACTACAAATATATGTTCAATATCAGTTAGACACTTACATGTTTTCATTTTAAATATGTGCCGGTTGACATATGTCTGGTTTGTCTGTTCGAAGGTGCAGGACACACGCTTGGGGCAAGTCTTACACCAAAATTGGCAGAGGGACTGGTCTGGGTTTCGGGATGAACATAGGCTGGTCGGAGTCGCCAGAATTCAAGAGGAACACCTTGTCAGGCATTCACATTCACACCACACGGACGGGCGATTTTTGGCACTCATCACGCCACCTCTAACCTCACCACAAACTCTAAAAAAAAAATGTTTTCTCATAGTAATATATATATATCACACATTATGTCACTTATCTCGGGAAAATAGGCCAAACAATCCTGGTGTTAATAATTTGCCCGTACTCCCATAAAACGGACAATTCTTCCACAGATCCATAGGTTTCTGAAGGCGCGGCTCTCATCACAGAAACGGGTCACTGTTATTTTATTTATGCACTTTCAGACCACTAAGCTTCCTCTCACTGGCGACCACACCCGACATTACACAGTTATATTTGTTATACGAGACAGACAGAGCTAGAGAAATGCAGAAACAGACAGTAAATAGATAGATCGAAAGATAGACAGATAGATAGGTAGATAGATCGATCGAACGTATGGACATTGCTAGATTAATAGAAGCAGGCATGGACAGATGAGTTGATGGGTAAATAGATGGTAGATATATGCATAGGCGATGAGTACACATAACGTGGCTAAGTATGTTTACCAGACCACCACGCTAGAATGGTGAAGGCGCCACCGACGACGTTCTCGGTCCGTTCTCTGGACCATTCTCGAAGTCGATTGTGATGAGGAGTAGAGACAGGCAATAAATAGGCAAGAGAGAGCTGAGGAGCAAAGTAAGTGTGAGCAGAGGGGATAGTAATAATAATAAGAGCATGCAGAAGGCCTATTGGCCCATACGAGGCAGCTCCTATTATACCACCAATGAGAAGGAGATAGGAATAAGAAGAGGATAGCAAGGAGAGCGTAGGAGAAGAGAGAAGGAAAGGAAAGAGAAAGAAAGAAAATAGAAGGGGTAGGCTTATGTTAGGTCCAGTTTGTTAGAAAGATAGGCATTTGAGTATATACTGTGAAAGGGAAGAGTCCGCAGCAACAAAGCCAGGACTCAAGTTCTGTTGGGTACATTGTGTATTAGAGCCGATTCTCACAAGGACGGGCGTCCTGTGTAGAGTAGAGGCAGGAAAGGTTATTTGGAGGAAGACCAATCAATTAGATGATTAGAAATCCCTCACATGGCAGAAGAGAGCATTGTTAGTGCCTGCAGACTTAACACTTCTCTTGTGTTCTTTAAGTCTGACATTCAGTGTACGGCCAGTTTCAGCCAAAGTATTGGAGAGGACAGACGAACGGAAATAGAGTAGACCACCAGGCAGCATTGAAGCAGGAGCGTCCAGGATTGAGATGTACATTGAGATGGTCCAGAGACGGACGGACCAAAACGTACTCGTGGGCCCTTACACCTTACTAGCGTGTGGGTCTGAGTTAAGCAGTAGAACGATGGATGGATAGACGTGATAAATAGATTGGATATGATTTTATCAACCTATTATTTCTATAGTTGCTATCATCGTTTTTTGTACGGTCACTTATGGTCGAGCGGTTAAGGTACCATCGTACACCAGTTGATTGTGCTCCTGGCCCCAGTCTGGGTTTTGAGTCCACTTCTGTGGTTGCGGGTAGATTTTCAATTCGCTGTAATATGCTTGGGGACCATGTCAAGCTTGTTTCATAATATATAATATAGTATATATATATATATATATATAGTATATATATAATAATATATATATATATATATATATACATATATATATATATATATATATATATATATATATACTTATATATATATATATATATATACTAGGCTGTTACCCGGCCACGCGTTACTGAGCCATGAGCCCATTCTTCCCCTGTCTCCCAGTCCTCCTTCACATATCTTCCCTCATACCCTGTACCCTCGTCCCTCCCACCAGTCCCCCCCCTCCTTCCCTGTCCCTTTGTCCCCCTCACCATCCCCCACCCCAAACCCCACTGTCCCCCCGGATCGTCCCCCACCCAATCCCCAACTCCCCCATTCCCTCGTCCTCCCCACCTTCCCTCCCCACTCCCTTACGTCAGATGCATTCTCAA
>WNGS01118117.1:0-10066 GCA_020271785.1 Procambarus virginalis
AATCGTTTTCATATTCTTGTATAATACCTGCCCAAATACTTAACCGTAAGATTAAGAATTAGACGAAACAGTTTTAAATGAAAAGATTAGAGTAGGCCTATTGTATGCCAATGTTAAGAGGCAAACATGCAATTAGACGCAGAGCGATAAAACATCAAAAGGAAAAAAGGAATTAAAGATAGGAGGGAGCAACATGGCTGGCAGGGTCAAGAAAGGGGTAATGAGCCAAACAGCATTTAGTGAAGCGTTGTCCACCAGAGGAGTAAGAGGGCAGCACTGGCTAGTCACGTGACCTGACTCATGGGGTCACGTGACATGGGTCATGGGTCATGGGGGGGGGGGGAGGAACGGAATGTGGGAAGAAAATGGGGAGGAAAAAATATATATAAATAAAATAGGGGTGTATTGCAGGGTGAGAAGAGAATTAGATAGAAGAGGATATATTCTCTGGTCTCTGAGAGCGAGGATATATTCTGATCTCTGAGATAGACGAGGATATATTCTCTGGTCTCTGAGACGAGGATATTTCTGGTGAGGTGCGAATGTGTAGGGTGGTGAGGATATAGGTGGGAACCATAGCGACGCCTCGCTGGCATACAGTACTAGGCTGGCCGGGTTTCTCCCAGGCTTGCGTTCGCTTTTCTTCACTTAAAAACAACTTTTTCACTCAAGATCTCCTCGACCGTATGAGTAGGAATCGCTTTTGATCATGGCTGATGTGATAATATTTGAAATGTGATTTATGTGGTCAGTCACTGTAATAGAGATGTTGATGTCTTGCCGTTGCAGCCTATTAGAAATACGTCGACATTTTGCAAATGTAATCTACGGTTTTCTACCAAGTTTAACGTTCATGGAGCACCAACTCCAACGTGACTCTGGGCATAATGTGTAAGCTATAAACTTGTTCATTTGCAAAGATTGCGCTCTATTTTCAATATATAGATTAGTATTTGTGCAACATTGATTTTTTTCCATTATGCTGCAGGCGTAATGATAACAAAAAATTAATTGAGGAGGAGAGGAGAGAAAAATGAATGTTGTGAAGGAGAGGTTGGTCGGTGAGGGGGTGGTGGCAACGGTGTGAGGGAGCAGGAGGCGCATGCGCCATGGTCGTGCGACCAGCAGACGACGCGTAGTGTGCTCAGTCAGTAGTGTGGCAACCGCTGCCACTGACGGAGGCTGTTGGTGGGTGGGCGGGGGTGTGTACCACGCCGACGTGTCATCTTTCGCTGAAAATATCTTCCCCCGGACTCTGAAAAATGGCGTTATTACCGTGAGACGGAAGGAGGTGAGCGTCATTGGTGGTGCAGAAAGGTGGGGGGAGGTTGTGGGTGTAGGAGAAGTGTTGTGGGTTATGGCATCCAAGCACGTGGTATAAGGGTGCCACGGGGAGGGGAGGGGGGGTGGAGGATGCAGAGTCGGAGTGGCACTCAGGAGGTCCTCCTCGGCCTGCATCAAGTGACACCACAAAGGTAGGAGGAGGAGGGAGCAGCAGGTACTCTTGCTCCCACGTGGGCCTCACCATGGCAAACTCCCACCCAAAAAAAAAAAAACATTTAATTTCCTTCGTTCTTTCATTATTTTGACAGTAGGGAAGGAGTAGTTCAGTGAATTGATATTGTTAGAGTTTTGTCATTTTATTCATCTCGGATGAAGCTATTGTGTTTTAATACGTTAAATGATGAATGAAAATTTGTGTAATTTATTTTTAGTTATGTAAATTCAGAGGTTTAATTTTGGATGATTGCTAACTGCATTTGTCTTGAATTTCAGCTTGATTGAGAATTACGTATATTAGTGTCTTTATAATAGTTTTAGTGTCTCGGATATATATATATATATATATATATATATATATATATATATATATATATATATATATATATATATATATTATATATATATGCGGAAAATCCACAGAGAAAAATGAAATTTTCCGCATAAAATGATCAGTGTTTTGTGATCGTCAATTGCATATATATATATATATATATATATATATATATATATATATATATATATATATATATTATAAAGGTTGAGATTCTAATTAAATTTTGTACGCCTTAGGTTCTAATTGCATAATTATATTAACGAGATCTATGTTAGTTTTATGTTGTTATTCTGTACAAGAAAATTCCCTCAACACCACTTACAATATAATTTTTACTTAAAATATTTATATTTTCTCGTTATTCGAAGTAATAAAGGTTCCTAGATAATTCGGTAATCAATCAAATTATATACTATGCTAAATCCATAAACATCTCCAAATTATCATCCCTTACCTTGAGGTGCTTCCGGGGCTTAGCGTCCCTGCGGCCCGGTCGTCGACCAGGCCTCCTGGTCGACGAAATCCCAGATTAGACTTTGGTACAAAAATATCACGGTACATGCAGTAGTTTCCCCTTTTCTTGTGTATTATTCTGTTAGAAAACGACTCTGCCATGAGTACCCTTGTTGACAGAATGACAGGTGGTGGCAAGGGGAGAGGTGAGGGTGGGTGTGTGGGTGGAACTACTGCCAATTCGTATTGGTTAAGATTCATTTGACAGTGTAAGGATTAGAGGGGGGGGGGGAAGGTGGTGGTGGTTGTTGTTGTTTTAGATTCAGCTACTCGGACCAGAAAGGGGTTAAGTAACACGGGCTATGGTGAGCTCGTAGTGGACTTACCTGGCACAGGAGCGGGGCAAGTTGCACGGGCTATGGTGAGCTCGTAGTGGACTTACCTGGCACAGGAGCGGGGCAAGTAGCACGGCTATGGTGAGCTCGTAGTGGACGTACCTGGCACAGGAGCGGGGCAAGTAGCACGGCTATGGTGAGCTCGTAGTGGACTTACCTGGCACAGGAGCGGGGCAAGTAGCACGGGCTATGGTGAGCTCGTAGTGGACTTACCTGGCACAGGAGCGGGGCAAGTAGCACGGGCTATGGTGAGCCGTTAGTGGACTTACCTGGCACAGGAGCGGGGCAAGTAGCACGGGCTATGGTGAGCTCGTAGTGGACTTACCTGGCACAGGAGCGGGGCAAGTAGCACGGGCTATGGTGAGCCGTTAGTGGACTTACCTGGCACAGGAGCGGGGCAAGTTGCACGGCTATGATGAGCTCGTAGTGGACTTACCTGGCACAGGAGCGGGGCAAGTAGCACGGCTATGGTGAGCTCGTAGTGGACTTACCTGGCACAGGAGCGGGGCAAGTAGCACGGGCTATCGTGAGCTCGTAGTGGACGTACCTGGCACAGGAGCGGGGCAAGTAGCACGGCTATGGTGAGCTCGTAGTGGACTTACCTGGCACAGGAGCGGGGCAAGTAGCACGGGCTATGGTGAGCTCGTAGTGGACTTACCTGGCACAGGAGCGGGGCAAGTAGCACGGGCTATGGTGAGCCGTTAGTGGACTTACCTGGCGCAGGAGCGGGGCAAGTAGCACGGGCTATGGTGAGCTCGTAGTGGACTTACCTGGCACAGGAGCGGGGCAAGTAGCACGGGCTATGGTGAGCCGTTAGTGGACTTACCTGGCACAGGAGCGGGGCAAGTAGCACGGGCTATGGTGAGCTCGTAGTGGACTTACCTGGCACAGGAGCGGGGCAAGTAGCACGGGCTATGGTGAGCCCGTAGTGGACTTACCTGGCACAGGAGCGGGGCAAGTAGCACGGGCTATGGTGAGCTCGTAGTGGACTTACCTGGCACAGGAGCGGGGCAAGTAGCACGGGCTATGGTGAGCCCGTAGTGGACTTACCTGGCACAGGAGCGGGGCAAGTAGCACGGGCTATGGTGAGCCCGTAGTGGACTTACCTTGCACAGGAGCGGGGCTGTAACTGACTAACTGCCTTGGGGGAGGGGTTGTATAAGAGGAGGGAGCACAGGACCCAGTATGGTAGGTTTCCCCATGAAGTATAACGGAACTAGCGTCGTACGGTACCCGCAATAAGATTGGTGGAGTCAAACATAAACAGGTTTTGGAGCTGGACTGTGAACCAAGACAGAACTAAGAATAGAACCCAGGCGTGGTATCATAAGTCTCTCGATATCACGAAGTCTTTGTTAAGAAAGAAGTATGTGAGACATATTTTGTGGTATAAACAGATCCAAACGAAACGATAACAGACACAAGCTTGGAACCATCACGGTCTTGATATCGTATCTTGCTACACATGTTCGGGCGTATAATATCTTGTCTTAACAGGTGTATACTTGTTCGAGCAGGTGTGAGAAAGGCGTCGGCCCACAATGTCATGAAATCCTTTGTGAAGGTAAATGAATTTTCTTCCGAGGAGAGTTACATAGAGATAAGATATCAGAAAGTGAAAATCAAGAATAAATAGAGTCTGGAATACAAGATGAAGACCAAGGAGGGAAAAAGAAGCGTCTTATTTGGTTTGATCAAGAAACATAACGTCATCTGAATGGAAATCATTTGCATAAACGAAGTCTTTAACAAACCTATTATGTTCCCCTTCTTCACACACGGTTTATGTATTATAAAGGATATTTTTTATGAATATAGATTAAAAACTACTAGATGTGGGTGCAGGTTTGGAGCTAAAGGTAAATATCTAAATCATTCAGAGAAGCAAAAATAGCATATGATAATACGGACTACAATAGCAATCAACTGAAAATGTGGAGGTACAAAAGGAGGAGAAATTTTTAATAAATTATGAGATAAATAGAACAAAGTTGACGGGAGCTGATGGTTGGCACTGTGGCTGGCACTGCAGCACTGGTGGTCGAGGGAGGGGGTCCTGGACGGGTGGGGATGGGGGAGGGGGGGGCTAGGACGACGGAGGGAATGAAATAGAGGGAAGGATGTGATTGTTAGGAGTTTGGGAATAGTGTTAAGCATTGTGTGTGTGTGTGGGTATGTGTGCTTGTGGTAACCGAGTAGTTCTTGCCTGCAGGGGGAGTTAATAACACTTTGTCTCGTCTCTTTGTCTTCTAGTATTCGGAACACTAGCTCGGTTACCCGTCTGCACACCTCTTTCCTTTGATTTGGAACAGTCTGGCCTTGCCTAAGTTATCCTGGCGTCTTGTGCGACGAAACCCCTGTCTCCTGTTGACAAACCCCTGGCTCCTCTTGATTATTTTTCATTCAATGATTATATAGGTTCAACTCCTTATAAGCATACCCCCCCTCCAATTCCTCAGATCTCTTGTATGAGATATTAGTATTGTGCTATATCTGGACCTCCTTGATATCCTTTGGCGTTTCATGAGGTGTGAAGTTCATGCGGGCGCTGCATATTTAAGAAATGGTCTGACGTATGATATATATTTCTGAGACCGCTGCCGCACCTGTACACGAAGAGGAGTGTTTTCTCTTCTGTCGACATCATCCCGTGTGTTAATTCTCAGTCACCTGAGATGTGTGTGGATTACCGTGAGTGAGTCAGTCGCCCTCCATGTTTATGGCGTCTGGGGAGACTGAGAGGATCGGAGGCTGGAATGTCGGAGGAAATTGAGTCAGTGACGAAGTATAAGATCTTGATGTAAGAAAAACGGGAAGGTGGTCGCACAGAGTGTAAGCTAATGATAGGTTGCGAGGCTGAGAGACAATGAGGAAGATACAAAATGAGAAGGTATGAGAATCAACCAGGTATCAACCAGGTATCAACCAGAAGGCGGTAAACAGGTTACACCTGGAGAATGAGAGATCCAGGCACGGAAGAAAGGTATGAGGCAGCTCAATTTGCATATTTTGATACAAGCACCAAATTCTGACGCCCCCCCCCCCGCTGTTCCAGGAGTTGATAAAGTGGATGGAGGAGCTGGTGGATGGACCACTTTTTTACTGAGCTGATGGCTTGACTTGTTTATTTGATTTACCTCACACTACCTTCAAAGTATTTCCCTGTCATGCCTCCATACCACCGTCAACACATCCCCTCCCACTACCATCACATCCTTACCATTCCAGGCGTCACATTTAGCATTATTCCTCCCATTCTTGAATCATTCTTCCCCCTTCCCCCCATCTCTCCTTCACTGTTTTATCTGTGGTTATGTTCGCAAGCTAATTTCTTGCGAGTATCTAAGGAATGTTGTGGCTGAGTTGACAGAACGGGTTGAGGAGAATAAGACGGCAGAGTTAGAAGAGGAGACATTGTTGGAGAAAGGTAATGACAGGGAGACGGTGCTAAAGACAGGAGACACGGAGGCATTGGTAGAGAAGATAATGTATAAGAGAGAGATAGAGATGACAAGTGATAAATGAGGAGTAAAGGCAGGCGGAATTTGATTCAGGATGAGGGGAAGGAGAAGGATAGGCATGGATAGATATAGAAGAATGAGGGATAGGAGAATATAGTGGTACACAGATGGGAGGTGGCGTAACCTAAATGGGTGAGTGAGAAGCGAGTGCATAATGGAAAGGAGACACCGTACAAGAAGCGGGAAAGGAATAAAGATGGAAGGTGAAAATATATATATATATATATATATATATATACATATATATATATATATATATAATATATATATATATATATTACATATATTATAATGACATACTGCCAGGAATCTTGGCAAAGTATCCAAAATTTGCTTATAGCAGGTGCAAGCTGCACATGACTGAAAAGGTGCTGTCCAGTTGGGTGGGTGTGGAGCACATGACTGAAAAGCTGCCGCCCAGTTGGGTGGGTGTGGAGCACATGACTGTAAAGCTGCCGCCCAGTTGGGTGGGTGTGGAGTAAGATTAGTAACTGTGTGACTCACCATTGATGTAAAGTGCCTTGTATAGTGACTGTTGTGAGCTTGTTTAATCACTTGTCATATTAATTAAAAGATTATTGATATACAGTATATTTTTTAATTTCATTGTGTCGAGGGACAGGAAGCCAGGGTGTTTACACATTTGGCTTTATCTGAAGGTGTCTATGTAGATAAGATTTTTATCTGAAGGTGTCTACTATGTTTAGCATATCATAATTTTATTAATGTAAGATAAGTTTTGTGTTAATTATATATGACTAGAGAAATCTTATTTTTTTTTGTATTGCAAAACGTTCTTTTAAATGCGCAAAAAGTACAAGAACTCAAGCAATAAATCATGCAAGTGCACACAATCATACAAAAAGCTTGGCTGCCAAGTATTTAACACTGAAGTATGATGTGGAAATATAAACCAAATCAAATATTCAAACTTTAAATACATCATACTTCCACTTATCCCACTCTCTTGTACTGTAGGCTAACACACATTCAATTTTATTCACATATAGAGCAAGATCAATATTTCCAATTTTCAATTCAAAAAATAAAAGGCATACAAGTTAGAAATAAGAGAAGAGGATTAGTAGAGGTTTATAAACAAATGTCTCTTAAACCCAGATATTGTTGTCAGTAACAGTAATTGTCTTCAATGACTTCAGCTCTTAGTAATCTGCTTCAGGTAGTGCTTAGTAAGCAGATATGCAAGAAGTTACAAAACTAATCATAAACCCCAAGTGAAATCTCCAAACACAGGTGACATCATTTGTCTACTCTCCTCCTTCAGTGCTTGAGAATAATGCTCCTTCAAACATGCCACTGCAGTACAGTATTCAAACAGCATGCAAGGTTACACAACCCAAACAGGCATCAGGTAATGGGAATATCCACATGGCATCAATATACTTATAAACCAGAACATTATTTTTTCTCCTCAATAAACAACTGAATTTTAGCAAGCATAAAACATGAATTTCAAAAATATTAAAAAAAAAAGAGCCAGAATTTAAATGGATCAAAAATGACCCTGAAGAGTGGCAGTTCTAAGGACAGACGTGATGCTGGATGTTCTAGTGTTAACATTTCTATACAAATAATCTCAAATAGTACACAGAGAGCAACCACACTAACGTGATTTATCAACGAGAAAATCCGTAGGAGCCGTGATGAGGATACAAACCTCATCACGGTTCCTACGGATGTGCGTGGGACTGACTACCCACTGCACAGGTTCGAATCTTCATCAAGGCTCCTATGGATTTTCTCAAATACAGTAGTCCTTTTCTTATCCATTGCTTATGGCAGTACTGTATTGTATAGCTAATCAAAAAACAATGTTCCAAATCCAAATTTGATATACAGTATTTGCATTTTCTATCAAATAAGATTAAGCGTTTTATTTTTTTAAATATATTTTGTTGTTTAAATTAACATCGAATTAAGTAAAATAAGGTGCAATATTCCCCTTCCCCACAGAACCTGCTTTGCTGAGGAAGGCAATAAGAATGAATATTTTATACCATTTTTAAGAGTATTAATATTACAGTATTCATTTTATGAAATGTGCAAAATATATCAAAAGCTTGCAAGTTTCATGTTCTGGACAATAAATATTTGAAAACCATATTGGAGAAGCCATTGCACCCCAGGTACTAGACAAGGCTGGCCATACATATTGGGTACTCACTCAGCAACTGCTGGAGATCTGCAGCCACACAGTGAAACAAAGAACCATCAGCTGGGGAGTTTATGGTGGGTAAAGGAAGCTAAAATCTTAAACTATAGCTACACCAGAGCTTTCTCTACCCAAGACCATGTTCGGTGCATCTTTAATCAAGTTTACTACACGTGAAGAAATCTATAACCGTAATTAATTCAAGTTGCTATACATTATTTGTACGTCTTACAAAAAACTGAAACTTCATATAATGTCACCAGAACAAAAATCGAGGAGAAATGGAAAACTGTAACCGAGGAATGGTCCTGGAGTGGCAAGAGCCAGTGTCAAGGGGTCAGTAGCTTCAGGAAGGGAGCTACACTATGTAAGACACTTACACAGAGACATGTTCTAAAGCACATTTAATGTGAATTCGTTTATGATCAACAGGTGTCTTTATATGTACCCTGCTGGCCACACGTAAACAATGACAATCTTGTTTACTTGATAATACTTGACAATTAATCACTAAAGCTGTTAGTAACATAATCAGAACTACAGTACTTTGACAGTAAGGCTCTCCAATACGCTTCGTTAAAAAAGAAAATAAACTTATAATTGTCAGATTTGAAATCAAAAGCAGGGTAAGGTCACTTGTCCTCAGCCACAGGCAGGGTTTTTCTTTTGGTAAGAGGAATAACAAATATTTAAATAACTTTTGGAAAACTATGGTATGAATTAAAAAAAAAAAAAGTAATTAAAATTTGTCACAGTGAAATTGAGATATTAACAATGAAGTTGGTGGGTGAAGTTACAACCACATTTACAGTACTGTACTCTATATCTGCACTGTTTTATACTAACCTTCCCTTGTATTGCAACATATCTTCCATATGTTGCAATATTTATTGACATATTATCCAGTGTTAGATTGCCTCCTGACTGGATTATCATAGATGAATGCTTTAAGCTCAGGAGCATAATATTCCACATCAATTACTGAAGTCAAATAATAATGATCAAGAATTGTTCATCTTGTGTGCTTACATATCAGGGCTTACCCATCAGTGAATATGGGGAAGTGAGATCTAGCACTCAATGCTCTGCACCCTAGTCAATTATACCTTCTTTCAATTTACATTTACATCATATTTTTTCTGAGAAATTGTGGATGAAATTGGCTTCAATAACCTCCTCTTGCCAATCATCTATACAGAGAACACTTGCCAACCATCCATACAGAGAAAGAACACTTGCCAACCATCCATACAGAGAAAGAACACTTGCCAACCATCCATACAGATAAAGAACACTTGCCAACCATCCATACAGAGAAAGAACACTTGCCAACCATCCATACAGAAAACACTTGCCAACCATCCATACACAGAACAAGAACCTTCTCCCATCTCTGCGACTCACTGGGTGTCGGCTTCCACTGATGTCTTGGTCCTACTTCTTTTTAAGTTAAATTGGCTCACTTTGTCACTATCTATTTCCCTCAAAACCTTGTATGTAGTTAATCATATCCTCTCTGTTTCTTCTCTCCTCTAAGGTTTTGAAGGTCAATTCTCAATCTGTCCTTATAGCTCAGGACTCACAATTCTGGTACTAATCTAGTTGTAAACCTTTGAACTTTCTTTGTGTTCAAGGTTACTGATAGTACACACACACACATCAGAGCCTGCCTTTGTCCCTCATAATT
>WNGS01118127.1:0-12286 GCA_020271785.1 Procambarus virginalis
CCTCAGTGGGACTCCTATATACTCGTTACAGCCGCCGGATTCCTTCGTGGGTATTCTACATCCTGATATAATGTAGGATGTCTATATCTGAGATATCCAATATGATTAAATAATGAGGGCAAATTCCTCATAGTGGACATCTAGCATCATGATTCAGGCAGGACTCTCCACTGGAATCCAACATCCTGATTCTGGCAGGACTATCAGTGGAGATTCAACATCCTGATTGATGCAGGACTCTCTCCAGGGGATATCCAACATCCTGATTCAACCAGGACTCTCACCAGTGATTATCCAACATCCTGATTCTGGCAGGACTCTATCCAGTAGATATCCGATATCTGTTTCAGGCAGGACTCTCTCTAGTGGACGTCCAACATCCTGATTCAGGCAGGCTCTCTCCAGTGGATATTGAATATCCTGATTCAACCAGAATTCTCTCCAGTGGATATCCAACATCCTGATTCTGTCAGGACTTTCTTCAGTGGATATTGAACATCCTGATTCAGGCAGGATTCTCCAGTGGATATCCAACATCCTGGTTCAGGCAGGACTCACTCTAGTGGATATCCAACATTCTGATGACATTGTAGACAGAGAAATTTTCTACACAGTGATTGTAGGCTGTTATAGGCTTGAAGATATAAAAAGTGTCTACGTAAATGACGAAGAAAGAAATTCATAATTTTTTAATATCCATTTACTATTAGGCTCATTATAATTATTATTACTTGTTCATCAACTCATTTTGTTAATAATATGTTGAGAAAACATGATGATATGATTGATATTTGATTGGCTGTATCTCGGTAAATATATGTGTTAAAGGCTTAATATTTAAAATTAGCAAAGAAAGAGTTAACAGAAAGAAACGTCCAGTGATGCGGTAATTCTAATGGTAGCATTTTGAAAACGATTCTATGGCTGGTTTTGATTTTGAGTTTTGAGAAAAATGACGATTTCGCCGAGGTGGCGATTTTTCCGTGGCAGCTCCGCTTTGCGCCATCTTTTGACAATTATTTACTGATTTAACTGACCGCTGAGCTGTGTAGCCGTCATGTCCCGAGGCACCATGCTTGTTTCTATCTTTTGGTCAGTTTTTTATTATTTGATTTAATCATTGACTATTTTCTGTTTCTATAGGAAATAAGGTAATTAAAATCAAAAGAAACAAAAAGGTTTTTGCCGAGAAATGACCGGCTAGCTGTGTGATGCATCATACTGAACCGCTATATATATATATATTTATATAAACATGAGTTATTCACTCAATTATTCCTTGTTTATGAACATTCTTTTGGATATCTCTGATCCTGACGACAATGAAAGCATATCTGAGAGCTGTTGATATCCTGCACTCTGAATATTGTAGAAGGCATCGCATCTATAGATATCTGCTTTCCTTTGATATAATTCTGGTATGTTGTTCCTCAGTGGGACTCCTATATACTCGTTACAGCCGCCGGATTCCTTCGTGGGTATTCTACATCCTGATTATAATGTAGGATGTCTATCATCCTGAGATATCCAATATGATTAAATAATGAGGGCAAATTCCTCATAGTGGACATCTAGCATCATGATTCAGGCAGGACTCTCTCCACTGGACATCCAACATCCTGATTCAGGCAGGACTCTCCAGTGGAGATTCAACATCCTGATTGATGCAGGACTCTCTCCAGGGATATCCAACATCCTGATTCAACCAGGACTCTCACCAGTGATTATCCAACATCCTGATTCTGGCAGGACTCTATCCAGTAGATATCCGATATCCTGTTTCAGGCAGGACTCTCTCTAGTGGACGTCCAACATCCTGATTCAGGCAGGGCTCTCTCCAGTGGATATTGAATATCCTGATTCAACCAGAATTCTCTCCAGTGGATATCCAACATCCTGATTCTGTCAGGACTTTCTTCAGTGGATATTGAACATCCTGATTCAGGCAGGACTCTCCAGTGGATATCCAACATCCTGTTCAGGCAGGACTCTCCAGGGATATCCAACATCCTGGTTCAGGCAGGCCTCACTCTAGTGGATATCCAACATCCTGATGACATTGTAGACAGAGAAATTTTCTACACAGTGATTGTAGGCTGCTATAGGCTTGTAGATATAAAAAAGTGTCTACATAAATGACGAAGAAAGAAATTCATAATTTTTTAATATCCATTTACTATTAGGCTGATTATAATTATTATTACTTGTTCATCAACTCATTTTTGTTAATAATATGTTGAGAAAACATGATGATATGATTGATATTTGAATTGGTTGTATCTCGGTAAATATATGTGTTAAAGCCTTAATATTTAAAATTAGCAAAGAAAGAGTTAACAGAAAGAAACGTCCAGTGATGCGGTAATTCTAATGGTAGCATTTTGAAAACGATTCTATGGCTGGTTTTGATTTTGAGTTTTGAGAAAAATGACGATTTCGCCGAGGTGGCGATTTTTCCGTGGCAGCTCCGCTTTGCGCCATCTTTTGACAATTATTTACTGATTTAACTGACCGCTGAGCTGTGTAGCCGTCATGTCCCGAGGCACCATGCTTGTTTCTATCTTTTGGTCAGTTTTTTATTATTTGATTTAATCATTGACTATTTTCTGTTTCTATAGGAAATAAGGTAATTAAAAATCAAAAGAAAACAAAAGGTTTTTGCCGAGAAATGACCGGCTAGCTGTGTGATGCATCATACTGAACCGCTATATATATATATTTATATAAACATGAGTTATTCACTCAATTATTCCTTGTTTATGAACATTCTTTTGGATATCTCTGATCCTGACGACAATGAAAGCATATCTGAGAGCTGTTGATATCCTGCACTCTGAATATTGTAGAAGGCATCGCATCTATAGATATCTGCTTTCCTTTGATATAATTCTGGTATGTTGTTCCTCAGTGGGACTCCTATATACTCGTTACAGCCGCCGGATTCCTTCGTGGGTATTCTACATCCTGATTATAATGTAGGATGTCTATCATCCTGAGATATCCAATATGATTAAAATAATGAGGGCAAATTCCTCATAGTGGACATCTAGCATCATGATTCAGGCAGGACTCTCTCCACTGGACATCCAACATCCTGATTCAGGCAGGACTCTCCAGTGGAGATTCAACATCCTGATTGATGCAGGACTCTCTCCAGGGGATATCCAACATCCTGATTCAACCAGGACTCTCACCAGTGATTATCCAACATCCTGATTCTGGCAGGACTCTATCCAGTAGATATCCGATATCCTGTTTCAGGCAGGACTCTCTCTAGTGGACGTCCAACATCCTGATTCAGGCAGGGCTCTCTCCAGTGGATATTGAATATCCTGATTCAACCAGAACTCTCTCCAGTGGATATCCAACATCCTGATTCTGTCAGGACTTTCTTCAGTGGATATTGAACATCCTGATTCAGGCAGGACTCTCCAGTGGATATCCAACATCCTGTTCAGGCAGGACTCTCCAGTGGATATCATCATCCTGGTTCAGGCAGGCTCACTCTAGTGGATATCCAACATCCTGATGACATTGTAGACAGAGAAATTTTCTACACAGTGATTGTAGGCTGCTATAGGCTTGTAGATATAAAAAAGTGTCTACATAAATGACGAAGAAAGAAATTCATAATTTTTTAATATCCATTTACTATTAGGCTGATTATAATTATTATTACTTGTTCATCAACTCATTTTTGTTAATAATATGTTGAGAAAACATGATGATATGATTGATATTTGAATTGGCTGTATCTCGGTAAATATATGTGTTAAAGCCTTAATATTTAAAATTAGCAAAGAAAGAGTTAACAGAAAGAAACGTCCAGTGATGCGGTAATTCTAATGGTAGCATTTTGAAAACGATTCTATGGCTGGTTTTGATTTTGAGTTTTGAGAAAAATGACGATTTCGCCGAGGTGGCGATTTTTCCGTGGCAGCTCCGCTTTGCGCCATCTTTTGACAATTATTTACTGATTTAACTGACCGCTGAGCTGTGTAGCCGTCATGTCCCGAGGCACCATGCTTGTTTCTATCTTTTGGTCAGTTTTTTATTATTTGATTTAATCATTGACTATTTTCTGTTTCTATAGGAAATAAGGTAATTAAAATCAAAAGAAAACAAAAGGTTTTTGCCGAGAAATGACCGGCTAGTTGTGTGATGCATCATACTGAACCGCTATATATATATATTTATATAAACATGAGTTATTCACTCAATTATTCCTTGTTTATGAACATTCTTTTGGATATCTCTGATCCTGACGACAATGAAAGCATATCTGAGAGCTGTTGATATCCTGCACTCTGAATATTGTAGAAGGCATCGCATCTATAGATATCTGCTTTCCTTTGATATAATTCTGGTATGTTGTTCCTCAGTGGGACTCCTATATACTCGTTACAGCCGCCGGATTCCTTCGTGGGTATTCTACATCCTGATTATAATGTAGGATGTCTATCATCCTGAGATATCCAATATGATTAAAATAATGAGGGCAAATTCCTCATAGTGGACATCTAGCATCATGATTCAGGCAGGACTCTCTCCACTGGACATCCAACATCCTGATTCAGGCAGGACTCTCCAGTGGAGATTCAACATCCTGATTGATGCAGGACTCTCTCCAGGGGATATCCAACATCCTGATTCAACCAGGACTCTCACCAGTGATTATCCAACATCCTGATTCTGGCAGGACTCTATCCAGTAGATATCCGATATCCTGTTTCAGGCAGGACTCTCTCTAGTGGACGTCCAACATCCTGATTCAGGCAGGGCTCTCTCCAGTGGATATTGAATATCCTGATTCAACCAGAATTCTCTCCAGTGGATATCCAACATCCTGATTCTGTCAGGACTTTCTTCAGTGGATATTGAACATCCTGATTCAGGCAGGACTCTCCAGTGGATATCCATCATCCTGGTTCAGGCAGGCCTCACTCTAGTGGATATCCAACATCCTGATGACATTGTAGACAGAGAAATTTTCTACACAGTGATTGTAGGCTGCTATAGGCTTGTAGATATAAAAAAGTGTCTACATAAATGACGAAGAAAGAAATTCATAATTTTTTAATATCCATTTACTATTAGGCTGATTATAATTATTATTACTTGTTCATCAACTCATTTTTGTTAATAATATGTTGAGAAAACATGATGATATGATTGATATTTGAATTGGTTGTATCTCGGTAAATATATGTGTTAAAGCCTTAATATTTAAAATTAGCAAAGAAAGAGTTAACAGAAAGAAACGTCCAGTGATGCGGTAATTCTAATGGTAGCATTTTGAAAACGATTCT
This sequence comes from Procambarus virginalis, assembly GCA_020271785.1. Classification (NCBI taxonomy): domain Eukaryota; kingdom Metazoa; phylum Arthropoda; class Malacostraca; order Decapoda; family Cambaridae; genus Procambarus; species Procambarus virginalis. The sequence continues at coordinate 5,310 of WNGS01118127.1, forward strand.
ATGGCTGGTTTTGATTTTGAGTTTTGAGAAAAATGACGATTTCGCCGAGGTGGCGATTTTTCCGTGGCAGCTCCGCTTTGCGCCATCTTTTGACAATTATTTACTGATTTAACTGACCGCTGAGCTGTGTAGCCGTCATGTCCCGAGGCACCATGCTTGTTTCTATCTTTTGGTCAGTTTTTTATTATTTGATTTAATCATTGACTATTTTCTGTTTCTATAGGAAATAAGGTAATTAAAATCAAAAGAAAACAAAAGGTTTTTGCCGAGAAATGACCGGCTAGTTGTGTGATGCATCATACTGAACCGCTATATATATATATTTATATAAACATGAGTTATTCACTCAATTATTCCTTGTTTATGAACATTCTTTTGGATATCTCTGATCCTGACGACAATGAAAGCATATCTGAGAGCTGTTGATATCCTGCACTCTGAATATTGTAGAAGGCATCGCATCTATAGATATCTGCTTTCCTTTGATATAATTCTGGTATGTTGTTCCTCAGTGGGACTCCTATATACTCGTTACAGCCGCCGGATTCCTTCGTGGGTATTCTACATCCTGATTATAATGTAGGATGTCTATCATCCTGAGATATCCAATATGATTAAAATAATGAGGGCAAATTCCTCATAGTGGACATCTAGCATCATGATTCAGGCAGGACTCTCTCCACTGGACATCCAACATCCTGATTCAGGCAGGACTCTCCAGTGGAGATTCAACATCCTGATTGATGCAGGACTCTCTCCAGGGGATATCCAACATCCTGATTCAACCAGGACTCTCACCAGTGATTATCCAACATCCTGATTCTGGCAGGACTCTATCCAGTAGATATCCGATATCCTGTTTCAGGCAGGACTCTCTCTAGTGGACGTCCAACATCCTGATTCAGGCAGGGCTCTCTCCAGTGGATATTGAATATCCTGATTCAACCAGAATTCTCTCCAGTGGATATCCAACATCCTGATTCTGTCAGGACTTTCTTCAGTGGATATTGAACATCCTGATTCAGGCAGGACTCTCCAGTGGATATCCATCATCCTGGTTCAGGCAGGCCTCACTCTAGTGGATATCCAACATCCTGATGACATTGTAGACAGAGAAATTTTCTACACAGTGATTGTAGGCTGCTATAGGCTTGTAGATATAAAAAAGTGTCTACATAAATGACGAAGAAAGAAATTCATAATTTTTTAATATCCATTTACTATTAGGCTGATTATAATTATTATTACTTGTTCATCAACTCATTTTTGTTAATAATATGTTGAGAAAACATGATGATATGATTGATATTTGAATTGGTTGTATCTCGGTAAATATATGTGTTAAAGCCTTAATATTTAAAATTAGCAAAGAAAGAGTTAACAGAAAGAAACGTCCAGTGATGCGGTAATTCTAATGGTAGCATTTTGAAAACGATTCTATGGCTGGTTTTGATTTTGAGTTTTGAGAAAAATGACGATTTCGCCGAGGTGGCGATTTTTCCGTGGCAGCTCCGCTTTGCGCCATCTTTTGACAATTATTTACTGATTTAACTGACCGCTGAGCTGTGTAGCCGTCATGTCCCGAGGCACCATGCTTGTTTCTATCTTTTGGTCAGTTTTTTATTATTTGATTTAATCATTGACTATTTTCTGTTTCTATAGGAAATAAGGTAATTAAAATCAAAAGAAAACAAAAGGTTTTTGCCGAGAAATGACCGGCTAGTTGTGTGATGCATCATACTGAACCGCTATATATATATATTTATATAAACATGAGTTATTCACTCAATTATTCCTTGTTTATGAACATTCTTTTGGATATCTCTGATCCTGACGACAATGAAAGCATATCTGAGAGCTGTTGATATCCTGCACTCTGAATATTGTAGAAGGCATCGCATCTATAGATATCTGCTTTCCTTTGATATAATTCTGGTATGTTGTTCCTCAGTGGGACTCCTATATACTCGTTACAGCCGCCGGATTCCTTCGTGGGTATTCTACATCCTGATTATAATGTAGGATGTCTATCATCCTGAGATATCCAATATGATTAAAATAATGAGGGCAAATTCCTCATAGTGGACATCTAGCATCATGATTCAGGCAGGACTCTCTCCACTGGACATCCAACATCCTGATTCAGGCAGGACTCTCCAGTGGAGATTCAACATCCTGATTGATGCAGGACTCTCTCCAGGGGATATCCAACATCCTGATTCAACCAGGACTCTCACCAGTGATTATCCAACATCCTGATTCTGGCAGGACTCTATCCAGTAGATATCCGATATCCTGTTTCAGGCAGGACTCTCTCTAGTGGACGTCCAACATCCTGATTCAGGCAGGGCTCTCTCCAGTGGATATTGAATATCCTGATTCAACCAGAATTCTCTCCAGTGGATATCCAACATCCTGATTCTGTCAGGACTTTCTTCAGTGGATATTGAACATCCTGATTCAGGCAGGACTCTCCAGTGGATATCCATCATCCTGGTTCAGGCAGGCCTCACTCTAGTGGATATCCAACATCCTGATGACATTGTAGACAGAGAAATTTTCTACACAGTGATTGTAGGCTGCTATAGGCTTGTAGATATAAAAAAGTGTCTACATAAATGACGAAGAAAGAAATTCATAATTTTTTAATATCCATTTACTATTAGGCTGATTATAATTATTATTACTTGTTCATCAACTCATTTTTGTTAATAATATGTTGAGAAAACATGATGATATGATTGATATTTGAATTGGTTGTATCTCGGTAAATATATGTGTTAAAGCCTTAATATTTAAAATTAGCAAAGAAAGAGTTAACAGAAAGAAACGTCCAGTGATGCGGTAATTCTAATGGTAGCATTTTGAAAACGATTCTATGGCTGGTTTTGATTTTGAGTTTTGAGAAAAATGACGATTTCGCCGAGGTGGCGATTTTTCCGTGGCAGCTCCGCTTTGCGCCATCTTTTGACAATTATTTACTGATTTAACTGACCGCTGAGCTGTGTAGCCGTCATGTCCCGAGGCACCATGCTTGTTTCTATCTTTTGGTCAGTTTTTTATTATTTGATTTAATCATTGACTATTTTCTGTTTCTATAGGAAATAAGGTAATTAAAAATCAAAAGAAAACAAAAGGTTTTTGCCGAGAAATGACCGGCTAGCTGTGTGATGCATCATACTGAACCGCTATATATATATATTTATATAAACATGAGTTATTCACTCAATTATTCCTTGTTTATGAACATTCTTTTGGATATCTCTGATCCTGACGACAATGAAAGCATATCTGAGAGCTGTTGATATCCTGCACTCTGAATATTGTAGAAGGCATCGCATCTATAGATATCTGCTTTCCTTTGATATAATTCTGGTATGTTGTTCCTCAGTGGGACTCCTATATACTCGTTACAGCCGCCGGATTCCTTCGTGGGTATTCTACATCCTGATTATAATGTAGGATGTCTATCATCCTGAGATATCCAATATGATTAAAATAATGAGGGCAAATTCCTCATAGTGGACATCTAGCATCATGATTCAGGCAGGACTCTCTCCACTGGACATCCAACATCCTGATTCAGGCAGGACTCTCCAGTGGACATTAACATCCTGATTCTGGCAGGACTCTCTCCAGTGGAGATTCAACATCCTGATTGATGCAGGACTCTCTCCAGGGGATATCCAACATCCTGATTCAACCAGGACTCTCACCAGTGATTATCCAACATCCTGATTCTGGCAGGACTCTATCCAGTAGATATCCGATATCCTGTTTCAGGCAGGACTCTCTCTAGTGGACGTCCAACATCCTGATTCAGGCAGGGCTCTCTCCAGTGGATATTGAATATCCTGATTCAACCAGAATTCTCTCCAGTGGATATCCAACATCCTGATTCTGTCAGGACTTTCTTCAGTGGATATTGAACATCCTGATTCAGGCAGGACTCTCCAGTGGATATCCATCATCCTGGTTCAGGCAGGCCTCACTCTAGTGGATATCCAACATCCTGATGACATTGTAGACAGAGAAATTTTCTACACAGTGATTGTAGGCTGCTATAGGCTTGTAGATATAAAAAAGTGTCTACATAAATGACGAAGAAAGAAATTCATAATTTTTTAATATCCATTTACTATTAGGCTGATTATAATTATTATTACTTGTTCATCAACTCATTTTTGTTAATAATATGTTGAGAAAACATGATGATATGATTGATATTTGAATTGGTTGTATCTCGGTAAATATATGTGTTAAAGCCTTAATATTTAAAATTAGCAAAGAAAGAGTTAACAGAAAGAAACGTCCAGTGATGCGGTAATTCTAATGGTAGCATTTTGAAAACGATTCTATGGCTGGTTTTGATTTTGAGTTTTGAGAAAAATGACGATTTCGCCGAGGTGGCGATTTTTCCGTGGCAGCTCCGCTTTGCGCCATCTTTTGACAATTATTTACTGATTTAACTGACCGCTGAGCTGTGTAGCCGTCATGTCCCGAGGCACCATGCTTGTTTCTATCTTTTGGTCAGTTTTTTATTATTTGATTTAATCATTGACTATTTTCTGTTTCTATAGGAAATAAGGTAATTAAAATCAAAAGAAAACAAAAGGTTTTTGCCGAGAAATGACCGGCTAGCTGTGTGATGCATCATACTGAACCGCTATATATATATATTTATATAACATGAGTTATTCACTCAATTATTCCTTGTTTATGAACATTCTTTTGGATATCTCTGATCCTGACGACAATGAAAGCATATCTGAGAGCTGTTGATATCCTGCACTCTGAATATTGTAGAAGGCATCGCATCTATAGATATCTGCTTTCCTTTGATATAATTCTGGTATGTTGTTCCTCAGTGGGACTCCTATATACTCGTTACAGCCGCCGGATTCCTTCGTGGGTATTCTACATCCTGATTATAATGTAGGATGTCTATCATCCTGAGATATCCAATATGATTAAATAATGAGGGCAAATTCCTCATAGTGGACATCTAGCATCATGATTCAGGCAGGACTCTCTCCACTGGACATCCAACATCCTGATTCAGGCAGGACTCTCCAGTGGAGATTCAACATCCTGATTGATGCAGGACTCTCTCCAGGGGATATCCAACATCCTGATTCAACCAGGACTCTCACCAGTGATTATCCAACATCCTGATTCTGGCAGGACTCTATCCAGTAGATATCCGATATCCTGTTTCAGGCAGGACTCTCTCTAGTGGACGTCCAACATCCTGATTCAGGCAGGGCTCTCTCCAGTGGATATTGAATATCCTGATTCAACCAGAATTCTCTCCAGTGGATATCCAACATCCTGATTCTGTCAGGACTTTCTTCAGTGGATATTGAACATCCTGATTCAGGCAGGACTCTCCAGTGGATATCCATCATCCTGGTTCAGGCAGGCCTCACTCTAGTGGATATCCAACATCTGATGACATTGTAGACAGAGAAATTTTCTACACAGTGATTGTAGGCTGCTATAGGCTTGTAGATATAAAAAAGTGTCTACATAAATGACGAAGAAAGAAATTCATAATTTTTTAATATCCATTTACTATTAGGCTGATTATAATTATTATTACTTGTTCATCAACTCATTTTTGTTAATAATATGTTGAGAAAACATGATGATATGATTGATATTTGAATTGGTTGTATCTCGGTAAATATATGTGTTAAAGCCTTAATATTTGAAATTAGCAAAGAAAGAGTTAACAGAAAGAAACGTCCAGTGATGCGGTAATTCTAATGGTAGCATTTTGAAAACGATTCTATGGCTGGTTTTGATTTTGAGTTTTGAGAAAAATGACGATTTCGCCGAGGTGGCGATTTTTCCGTGGCAGCTCCGCTTTGCGCCATCTTTTGACAATTATTTACTGATTTAACTGACCGCTGAGCTGTGTAGCCGTCATGTCCCGAGGCACCATGCTTGTTTCTATCTTTTGGTCAGTTTTTTATTATTTGATTTAATCATTGACTATTTTCTGTTTCTATAGGAAATAAGGTAATTAAAAATCAAAAGAAAACAAAAGGTTTTTGCCGAGAAATGACCGGCTAGCTGTGTGATGCATCATACTGAACCGCTATATATATATATTATATAAACATGAGTTATTCACTCAATTATTCCTTGTTTATGAACATTCTTTTGGATATCTCTGATCCTGACGACAATGAAAGCATATCTGAGAGCTGTTGATATCCTGCACTCTGAATATTGTAGAAGGCATCGCATCTATAGATATCTGCTTTCCTTTGATATAATTCTGGTATGTTGTTCCTCAGTGGGACTCCTATATACTCGTTACAGCCGCCGGATTCCTTCGTGGGTATTCTACATCCTGATTATAATGTAGGATGTCTATCATCCTGAGATATCCAATATGATTAAAATAATGAGGGCAAATTCCTCATAGTGGACATCTAGCATCATGATTCAGGCAGGACTCTCTCCACTGGACATCCAACATCCTGATTCAGGCAGGACTCTCCAGTGGACATTCAACATCCTGATTGATGCAGGACTCTCTCCAGGGGATATCCAACATCCTGATTCAACCAGGACTCTCTCCAGTGATTATCCAACATCCTGATTCAGGCAGGACTCTATCCAGTAGATATCCAACATCCTGTTTCAGGCAGGACTCTCTCTAGTGGACGTCCAACATCCTGATTCAGGCAGGGCTCTCTCCAGTGGATATTGAATATCCTGATTCAACCAGAATCTCTCCAGTGGATATCCAACATCCTGATTCTGTCAGGACTTTCTTCAGTGGATATTGAACATCCTGATTCAGGCAGGACTCCCCAGTGGATATCCATCATCCTGTTCAGGCAGGACTCACCAGTGGATATCCATCATCTGGTTCAGGCAGGCCTCACTCTATTGGATATCCAACATCCTGATGACATTGTAGACAGAGAAAGTTCTACACAGTGATTGTAGGCTGCTATTTT
>WNGS01118129.1:0-11137 GCA_020271785.1 Procambarus virginalis
CTTTGTGTTTAAGTATTCAACGAAAACTAAACTTAATTACGTTTACAAACCGCTGTGCTCTTACGTTGTTGGGATGGTGTGAGGGGCCTTAATTACTCCCCAAGTGCAGTGGTTGGGCTCTGGGAACCACCCCAGCAGTATACAAAGTCCTACACAAACAATCCTATGATGTGCCCAACCGCAGAGTGTCTGTTGCAGCATCATGAAATATATCACAACTATACCCACTAAGGGACCACTCATCCTCTGTGTTTTCAATATATCATTATTATTATATTACCATGAGAGAAATCGTAGGAGCCGTGATGAGGATTCGAACCTATGCGGTTGGGGGTAGTCCCACACACTCACACACTCCGGACAATCAGGCCACGACATGGTAATAAGGATTGCAACCTGGAGTTCTGCTGAACACACAAGGGTTTCCTGAGGCTTCCACTGAAGCCGGAACAGGATTTTTATACACTCCCGCCTGCACTCTCTGCCTCCGTCATCCAGGAAGGTTCACTCTCTGACGGTCCTCTCTCATAGTGTTCTCACTGATGCTGTCACGTTAGTGTCGTGTATGTTGTTGTTGTTGTTGTAGTTGTTGTAGTTGTTGTTGTTGTAGTTGTTGTTGTTGTAGTTGTTGTTGTAGAGCGTTGCCTGCTGAGCCTCGTGGCTGCCTGTTATGCTTCTCCGTTCTGATTGAAATTACTGCCCCGTCTGGTACTCTCTCCAGCTGTTGGCTCTCTCAATTCTGGACCTCAATACTCACATGCTCTCTCTCTCTCTCTCTCTCTCTCTCTCTCTCTCTCTCTCTCTCTCTCTCTCTCTCTCTCTCTCTCTCTCTCTCTCTCTCTCTCTCTCTCTCTCTCTCTCCCTCACTACTGAGGAGGGGCCACGAGGGAGAGAGTCAGCTTCCATGAGCACTGTTTACACCCGGGGCGGAGAGCCTTGGCCCGCCATAAGCCGCCCAGCCTGGCCTTCACTGGTCACTGTAATTCTCTGACCACCCTTACCCCCTCTACACTCCCACGCTCCACTTCTGGAACACGCACGCACGCTCACACACACACACGCACGCTCACACACACGCACACGCACGCACGCTCACACACACACACACGCACACGCACGCACGCTCACACACACGCACACGCACGCTCGCTCACACACACACACACACACACGCACACGCACGCTCGCTCACACACACACGCACACACGCACGCAAACAACTTGGAGCAAGTTAGGTGAACAACTTGTTGTTCACCTAACTTGGAACAAGTTAGGTGAGAACGTGGTGGAGGCGAAGACCGTCAGTAGTTTCAAAGCGTTATATGACAGAGTGCTGGGAAGACGGGACACCACGAGCGTAGCTCTCATCCTGTAACTACACTTAGGTAATTACACTTAGGTATTTACACATTGGAAATATCTTTTTCAGTGGCTATTTAACACAAGGGGCACACGCACAAGGGGACACAGGTGGAAACTGAGTGCCCAAATGAGCCACAGAGATATTAGAAAGAACTTTTTTAGTGTCAGAGTGTTGACAAATGGAATGCATTAGGCAGTGATGTGGTGGAGGCTGACTCCATACACAGTTTCAAATGTAGATATGATAGAGCGCAATAGGCTCAGGAACCTGTACACCTGTTGATTGACGGTTGAGAGGCAAAGCTCAACCCCTGAAAGCACAACTAGGTGATTACATACACACACATGGGGGGGCCTGATGGCTGAGTGGACAGCACTCGGGACACCTGGAGCACTATCATGGGTAAGGAATTACCTGACAGACAGGTGTCAGCGAGTGACAGTGAGGGGTGAGGAGTCGGCTGGCGTAGAGTAACAAGCGGGGTTACCTTGAGGTGGTTACCTTGAGGTGCTTCCGGGGCTTAGCGTCCCCGCGGCCCGGTCGTCGACCAGGCCTCCCCAAGGGGTGCCTCAAGGATCGGTGCTGGGACCCACACTATTCCTCTTTTATGTAAATGACTTGACTGCAGGAGTCGAGTCTTATATGTCAATGTTTACAGATAATGCAAAACTATTGAGGAAGATTGAGACAGATGAGGATTGTAAGATTCTCCAGGATGACTTGAACAAGTGGCAGAGATGGTCTGAGAAATGGCTGCTAGAGTTCAACACTAACAAGTGCAAGGTGATGGAAATGGGGACAGGAGACCGAAAGGCTAATTAATATACAGTGAATGGAAACTACGTCCCTATAGCGTCTAGAGAAAAAGACCTGCGAGTGGACATAACACCAAACCTAACTCCAGAGGCTCATATAAATAGAATAACGCCAGTCGCATACTCTACTCTGGCAAAAGTCAGAACATCCTTCAGAAACCTTAATAAGGAGGTTTTTAGATCACTGTATACCGCCTGTGTGAGGCCAGTCTTAGAGTATGCCGCACCATCCTGGAGCCCCATCTTAAAAAAAAACACATAAGGAAGCTCGAAAAGGTGCAGAAGTTTGCTACGAGACTCGTCCCAGAGCTGCGAGGGATGAGATACGAAGACAGACTGAAGGAACTAAACCTGACGACGTTAGAAACGACGGAGAGAGGGAGGGGGACATGATACAGACGTATAAAATACTTATTGGGATTGATATTTTGGAAACAGAGGATATGTTTACAATGAATAACAACAGAACAAGGGAGACACGGATGGAAGCTTGAGACTCAGATGTGTAATAGAGATATTAGAAAGTTTTCATTTAGCATAAAGGTAGTGAGTAAATGGGATGACTTAACGGAGCAGGTTGTGGAGGCTTACTCCATTCTTAACTTTAAAAAATGGTATGATAGGGACATAGGTCAGGAGTCATTGCATTAGACAACCAACGGGTAGAAAAGCAGGGTCCAAGAGTTAGAGCTCGATCCTGCAAGCACAAATAGGCGAGAACACACACTCACGCACGCACACACACACGCAGGCATGCACGCACACACACACACACACACACACACACACACACACACACACACACACACACACACACACACACACACACACACATACACGCAGGCACGCACGCACACACACACTTAATGTGTGTGTCATTGATTCCCACACTGTTTCCAGAATTATGTATCTGTTCTGATGAATAACTTCCAATACAAATTATTACTACTAATAATAATGATACTAAACATTTTGATAATAACCAAGTTTATAGTAACTTTTATATTAATGTTTACATTAACAAACTAGTGAAATAAGAGGCCACATTAACACCAACTGGTACAGTGGGGCAACGATTCTACCCCCTTCACAGCCCTCCACAGCCCTCCACAGCCCTCCACAGCCCTCCACAGCCCTTCATCACCCTTCACAGCCCTCCACAGCCCTTCACAACCCTTCACAGCCCTCCACAGCCTTCCACAGCCCTCCACAGCCCTTCATCACCCTTCACAGCCCTCCACAGCCCTTCACAACCCTTCACAGCCCTTCACAACCCTTCACAGCCCTCCACAGCCTTCCACAGCCCTCCACAGCCCTTCATCACCCTTCACAGCCCTTCACAACCCTTCACAGCCCTCCACAGCCTTCCACAGCCCTCCACAGCCCTTCACAACCCTTCACAGCCCTCCACAGCCTTCCACAGCCCTCCACAGCCCTTCATCACCCTTCACAGCCCTCCACAGCCCTTCACAACCCTTCACAGCCCTTCACAGCCTTCCACAGCCCTCCACAGCCCTTCATCACCCTTCACAGCCCTCCACAGCCCTTCACAACCCTCCACAGCCCTTCACAACCCTTCACAGCCCTCCACAGCCTTCCACAGCCCTCCACAGCCCTTCATCACCCTTCACAGCCCTTCACAGCCCTTCACAAGACGATGGACTCAGCCACGACACGAAGGCTCAGACATGAGGGAAGTTCCAGTAATGATTTCTTGTTTACATTCCGTGCTCTCTTCCTGGACCCGTGTGGACGTCCGCGTTATGTGGGTGGAGGCTGCGGCCGCCCGCTGTAACCAGGCCAGGGAGGGCTGGAGGGTGCCTGGGGGGGGGGGGCTGGAGGGTGCCTGGGAGGGGCTGGAGGGTGCCAGGGTGGGGCTGGAGGGTGCCAGGGAGGGTGCCAGGGAGGGTGCCAGGGAGGGCTGGAGGGTGCCAGGAGGGTGCCAGGGAGGGCTGGAGGGTGCCAGGGAGGGTGCCAGGGAGGGCTGGAGGGTGCCAGGGAGGGTTGGAGGGTGCCAGGGAGGGGTGGAGGGTGCCAGGGAGGGACTGGAGGGTGCCAGGGAGGGGCTGGAGGGTGCCAGGGTGGGGCTGGAGGGTGCCTGGGGGGGCTGGAGGGTGCCTGGGGGCTGGAGGGTGCCAGGGAGGGCTGGAGGGTGCCAGGGTGGGGCTGGAGGGTGCCAGGGAGGGTGCCAGGGGGTTGGAGGGTGCCAGGGAGGGCTGGAGGGTGCCAGGGAGAGCTGGAGGGAGCCAGGGAGGGTGCCAAGGGGGTTGGAGGGTGCCAGGGGAGGTTGGAGGGTGCCAGGGAGGGTTGGAGGGTGCCAGGGAGGGGTGGAGGGTGCCAGGGAGGGACTGGAGGGTGCCAGGGAGGGGCTGGAGGGTGCCAGGGAGGGGCTGGAGGGTGCCAGGGGGGGCTGGAGGGTGCCAGCGGGGCTAGAGGGTGCCAGGGAGGGGTGGAGGGTGCCAGGGAGGGGTGGAGGGTGCCAGGGAAGGCTGGAGGGTGCCAGGGAGGGGCTGGAGGGTGCCAGGGAGGGCTGGACGGTGTTAGGGAGGGGCTGGAGGGTGCCAGGGAGGGGCTGGATGGTGCCAGGGAGGGGCTGGAGGGTGCCAGGGAGGGGGTGAGGGTGCCAGGGTGGGCTGAAGGGTGCCAGGGAGGGCTGGAGGGTGCCAGGGAGGGTTGGAGGGTGCCAGGGTAGGCTGGAGGGTGCCAGGGAGGTGGAGGGTGCCAGGAAGGGCTGGAGGTGCCAGGGAGAGGCTGGAGGATGCCAGGGTGGCTGGAGGGTGCCAGGGGGGCTGGAGGGTGCCAGGGAGGGCTGGAGGGTGCCAGGGAGGCGCGGAGGGTGCCAGGGAGGGGCTGGAGGGTGACAGGGNTCAATTGTTTTCTTAATTACAGATTATGGTCGATCTATTGTTTTCTAAGTGAAGGAGTCAGGTCACTGGTAGTGAAGGAGTCAGGTCACCTGTAGTGACGGAGTCAGGTCCATAGTATTGATTGAGTTAGTTCACCAGTAGTTATGGAGTCAGTTCCACAGTTGTGATGGAGTTAGGTCCTCGGCAGTGATTGAGAGTCAGGTCCCCAGCAGTGATGGATAGTCAGGTCAGATCTTAATATAGCTTGACATCTGCAACAATGCCAAAAAGAAGAACTGATCACAAATTAAATGTACACACACTCACACATTATATACATATATATATATATAATATATATATATATATATATATATATATATATATATATATATATATATATATATATATATATATATATATATATATATATATATATATAATCCCTCTTTTATTCCATCCCTCTCTCCTTACCCTGGGATCTCCTTAATCTGGCCCTCCTTGGGCCCGATTCACGAAGCAGTCACGCAAGTACTTACGAATGTGTACATCTTTTCTCAATCTTTGACGGCTTTGGTTACATTTATTAAACAATTTACCAGCTTGAAAACTTCCCAATCAACTGTTGTTATTGTTATAAACAGCCTCCTGGTGCTTCGGAGCTCATTAACTATTTATTAAATGTAAACAAAGCCGCCAAAGATTGGGAAAAGATGTACAGGTTCGTAAGTACTTGCGTAACTGCTTCGTGAATCTGGCCCCTGGTTCTCCTCGCCACTCTCAACACAGTAACGGGGTTGGCGAGAACAAAAAGGGTCGTAATATCCAGGAGGGCCGCTGGAGGCCGCTACATTACGTGCGTGAAGGGCAAAGGGGGCTTTAGGGACCTGAAGTAGGGAGGGGAAGAGTGATTATTTCTGCTGTACCAAAGGGGGGGAATAGCCCCCTGCAGTTATTATTAACATCTTTATTGACAAAATTAATTACCTTGCCTAAGCTGAGGATTTCGATTAAGTCTTATTAAAGTGAGGATAATGCTGGTATTCACTGTCACGCAGGACAGAGAGTCATACACAAGACAATAGGTCTAACCTGCAGTGTGGTAGACCTGCCTTTTAGGGGGTGAGATGTGAGGGACCTGCAGAGCGAGAGCAGGGGGGGGGGGTATTCTGCAACATGGGAGGGGGGCAGGGGGGGGTTCTTCTCTGCAGGTATGTTAGTGGTTCAGAGTGGGCGGGTGTAGGTCCTTCAACACGTGTGGGGCACTGTGTCTGCTGGGTCCTGTCTTATACAACACGTACTCTAATACGTCGTATATTATACTGAATCGACCAATCTCGGTAAAAATTTCACCTATTAGTTACAAAATTGTAATACATAAAAACGTTTTTCGCACTACTCAAAACATCGCGCTCGAAATTTTCTCGAACGGTGCTTCACTCACGTCCTCTGTTCGAATGGCAAGTCTCTAAATGCCGAATACGTCCTCGCATACAAAGATTCAAGTTCGTTAATTCAGACACCAAAGCCGCTGTTTATGAATAAAAAGTGGTTTACACACGACTCACAACTGATGACATCCGACAGCCCGTCCTCCAAACAAAGATCCAAAAGTGATTCCATGCACCCGCCAAACCCCCTGTTTATGAATGAAAAGCGGTTTACACACGACTCACAACTGCTGGCGTTCGAACATATCCGGAACAAGTGCTTCACTGACGAATTTTGTTCGAATCACAACGCTATAAATGCTTCACCCACGTACTACAAATACAAATAATCGCCAACAGAACCTAAACACCTAACCTAACCTAACCTATACCTATATATACACAATATGCCAATATATTATAATATTAATTTATACTTGAGAAAATTCCCGTTTTGAATGAACAGCATGTTAAAATTTATAAATGCGTCTGTGGGTTGACTGCTGGATGTAATGGACTTGAGTCGAGGACGGGTTGCATCCGAACACTTCCGGAACAAGTGCTTCGCTCACGTCCTCTGTTCGAACCACAATTCTGTAAATGCTTCACCCCGTACTTCAAATACAAATAATTACCAACAGAACCTAAACACTTAACCTAACCTACGCCTAACTATACATAGAATTTTTACGTATAATATAATATATATATGATAACAAACCAATGTTTAATACACAGTGTGTTAAAACTAATGAATAAGTCTGGGGAGGACGGCCGCTGCTTTAACCAGCCTAGTGTGAGGACGGGTTGCTGGATTCGTCACCCACGTACTGCAAACACAAATAGTTACAACAGAACCCGAAAATCTAACCCTAGCCTACGCCTAAATATATGTAAAATTATAATATATAATAATATTAGCTTTAATTTAGAAAAAAACGAGTTTGAATAAAGTCCTTAAGGACCAATAAATGTGTCTTTGTAGTCGGCCGGCGCCTGGACGAGCCTAGCCTGAGGTCAGCTTGTAAACTTTTTCCTTCTTTCCGTTCTCTGTGTTGGTAATAATCTTTCAGGACAATCTCGCCGTATCAAGCGTAAACAAAAATATGATAAATACTGACCAGGATTAACCAAACAAATGTAAAGGTCGCGTAGTGAACTGAACGATGGAAGTTAAGATTTTAACCGGACTGAATAATATAACACCTGGTCGTATCAAGGTCGCTTAGGGACCTTAGACGTCGGTTTCAATAACAAAAAATAGAGTTGAATGAAAATAAATTATATAAAAGCATAAAAGTAGCTTATTCAACTCAATAATCCTATTTATCAAATTACTTCGATAACTATTTAGAACAACAAATTTGGCTCAAATGAACAAGAGTTTTTACGGAATGTTTGTATTGTGCTCGCTTAGAGCACGGATACGACCGGATTCAAGAAGTTCCTGACTGGAATGAATGAAAAAGAAAACAAAAGCACGAGTGAAGGTTGGCAATAACCCGTTGTGAGCTGACACAGGCGCCGTTTATTTCCTGTGTGACAATGGATTTGTTTATCATCACATTAAAGCAGTTTTTTGTGTCGACGGCTGTTTTTGCTCGGAGGCTCTGTTTGGTGGAGACAATGGCGGCCGGCCCCCTGGCGGCGTGTGGCAGCCATCCCGCGACCTACCGCCTTCACACGCTACCTTGAGGTTACCTTGAGATGATTTCGGGGCTTAGCTTCCCCGCGGCCCGGTCCTCGACCAGGCCTCCTCGTTGCTGGACTGGTCAACACCATGTTGGACGCGGCTGTTCGCAGCCTGACGCAGTTATGTTTATTTATATATCTTACAAAACGGGCCTTGCTCACTAGGCCTAGTAGTGCGGTTCTGGTTATTAGGATCCACATATATACACACATATATAATGCTCCAACTACCAGCCCCGTCCCATTCCTAATCCTTATCCTGACCCCTTCCAAGTGTTATATAGTCGTAATGGCTTGGCACTTTCCCCCCTGATAATTCCCTTCCCACTACCCGTAGTTTGCAGTTATTTTTATCCAAGATATCGTGATGACTCATAATCCAATGACATCGTCTCGCGTATGTATGCCACTGCAGTATCTGTATTTATTTTAAGTGTATATATTCATATGTATATTTACGCATCTGCGCTTGTCTTTGTTTGTAATGTTTAACTGTTACTTTATTTGCATAGCGGGTCCCCAACACGTCGGATAACACCTGAACAACACTATATACATCCTTCAACGCTTATTTATAGGTGACTGTTCAGTTTCTGGCTTGACTTTTATGGTAGTCAGGCGAGCACCTGTGTGGACGCAGCGATGTCAAACGAGCTTCTGGTATTGTGCGCGAACCCAAAACAGAACTCATCGTATAAATAAAATGTAAAATAGTAATAACAAATTTGAAAGATTAGTGTTAAATATACAAAGGTTAAATATGAGGACAGACTTTTATCTAAACCGGAATTCGGAATTAAAATGTGTTGAGTCACATGAGTGTCTGCAAGGAGTTGGTGGCAGAGGGGGGAAGGGAACCATCAGGAGACAGCGCCATGCCCTCCACGACTATCTAGCACATGGAAGGGATCGGGATAAGGATTTGGGATATGGGACGGGAGGATAGGAATGGACGGCCGACCTGCATGAAGCGAGACCGTCGCTCTACCGTCCAGCCCAAGTGGTTGGTGTCCTCAAGGAGCCAGAGTCTATAGTATCTCTGTTACCTTGGGATGATTTCTTCTGTAAATGAAATTCTTCTGTAAGGTCAAATGAGAATCTATAGTGTGTTGGCAAAGTCAAACAAGAGTCTAGCGTGTCTTTGTGAAGTCAAAACAAGATTGTAGAATTCTTTGTAAAACTCAAACAAGCCTCAATAATATCGTTGTAATGTCAACCGAAAGTTTAGAGTTCTCTGAAGCAGGTCAAGTAAGGGTCCTGCGGTACGTGCCTAGAGACCAGAGATCACGTGATGATCTGGTGTGGCTGAGGGCCGGGTGTGCTCTATGGACCGGATATACAGCGAAGACTTGCTGTACCCTAGAGACCGGATATCAAGCGAGAGTCTGACGTGCCATAGAGACCGGATATCAAGCGAGAGTCTGACGTACCCTAGAGACCGGATATCAAGCGAGAGTCTGATGTGCCTTAGAGACCGGATATCAAGCGAGAGTCTGACGTACCCTAGAGACCGGATATCAAGCGAGAGTCTGACGTGCCCTAGAGACTGGATATCAAGCGAGAGTCTGACGTACCCTAGAGACCGGATATCAAGCGAGAGTCTGACGTTCCTTAGAGACCGGATATCAAGCGAGAGTCTGACGTACCCTAGAGACCGGATATCAAGCGAGAGTCTGACGTGCCTTAGAGACCGGATATCAAGCGAGAGTCTGACGTACCCTAGAGACCGGATATCAAGCGAGAGTCTGACGTACCCTAGAGACCGGATATCAAGCGAGAGTCTGACGTACCCTAGAGACCGGATATCAAGCGAGAGTCTGACGTACCCTAGAGACCGGATATCAAGCGAGAGTCTGACGTACCCTAGAGACCGGATATCAAGCGAGAGTCTGACGTACCCTAGAGACCGGATATCAAGCGAGAGTCTGACGTACCCTAGAGACCGGATATCAAGCGAGAGTCTGGCGTACCCTAGAGATCGGATATCAAGCGAGAGTCTGACGTACCCTAGAGACCGGATATCAAGCGAGAGTCTGACGTACCCTAGAGACCGATATCAAGAGAGTCTGGCGTACCCTAGAGATCGGGTATCAAGCGAGAGTCTGACGTACCCTAGAGACCGGATATCAAGCGAGAGTCTGACGTACCCTAGAGACGGATATCAAGTGAGAGTCTGACGTGCCTTAGAGATCGGATATCAAGCGAGAGTCTGCCGTACCCTAGAGACCGGACATCAAGCGAGAGTCTAAAGAATCTTGGAGATGATCAAGCGAAAGAATGAAAGGCGTGCAAGAGCGTCTTGAAAGTGGTCAAACGAGAGTCTGTAATATACCGGTGACGGCCAAGAGAGTATGGAAGAGTCGTGCATGCGTCTCGAGTGTCCTGAAAAAAAATAAAACGAGAGTCTAAAGGAGTCAAGTGAGAATCTGGAGTGCCAAAGAGAAATCAGGCGAGAGTGTGGAGGTCAAGACATCATCTAGGGTGTGGCGGCAGGGATGCCCAGGTTACAGACACATTGTCATTACGGCTCACTTAAATAACACAGAAAAATATATATATGTAAGAGAGACAAAAACAAAGAAAAACTAAATTGCATGACTAAGGTCTGGAATAAAAAAAATATACAATTCAATATCCTGTTTTTTTTTGACTTGTAAACTGGGGTTTCCGGAACGAATACTAAGGACGCAAACAGACATAAAGACAGAGACAGACAGGTTGACAGACAGACGGGTGTTGACAGGCAATAGTTCCCGTCTGACGGTAATCGTAGTAGTAGAACTATTTATGGCATTTCAGCGGCTGATAATGCCTCCTGCATTGTGCTTGGATAAGAAACTATGTTTGGGAGGGAAAAGAGACCATTTCTTGTACATTTCTTGTACAAGAAATAGAAATGGATATTTCGGCCTGAAAATATTTATATCGTGGCAGACATATGATCAAAACAGGAGGCTGGCAGCAGTGTTTATATGACTAGTGGGAAATACC
>WNGS01118132.1:0-31364 GCA_020271785.1 Procambarus virginalis
GTATCTAGTCCTGGGGACCATTCAGGCTTGTTTGCATTGGTGTTCCTCACGTGTTGCCCCAAAAAATGAGGTGATTTGATAAAATGCTATGCCCCAGATAACCATCCAGTGCCGGCGGGGAAGTGGTTCATATAGCTCAGGCTATCACTTCCTTATGTCCGGTCGTGATGGTCAAGCGGATTAAGGCGCCCTGTAGTTACCAGTTGCTTTGCTCCTGGGAGTATGGGTTCGAGTCACTTCTTGGGGTGTGAGTTTTCAGTTGTATCTAGTCCTGGGACCATTCAGGCTTGTTGCATATATATATATATATATATATAATATATATATATATATATATACATTATATGTCATACCTAATAGCCAGAACGCACTTCTCGGCCTACTATGCCAGGCCCGATTTGCCTAATAAGCAAGTTTTCATGAATTAATTGTTTTTCGACTACCTAACCTAACCAAGCTTTTTCTGCTACCTAACCTAACATATAAAGATAGGTTAGGTTAGGTTAGGTAGGGTTGGTTAGGTTCGGTCATATATCTTCGTTAATTTTAACTCCAATAAAAAAAATTGACCTCATAATAATGAAATGGATAGGGTTATCATTTCATAAGAAAAAAATTTGAGAAAATATATTATTTCAGGAAAACTTGGCTTATTAGGCAAATCGGGCCTTGCATAGTAGGCTGAGAAGTGCGTTCTGGTTACTAGGTACGACATTATATATATATATATATATATATATATATATATATATTATATATATATATATATATATAATATATATATATGCGGAAAAACCCAAAAAAATTGGAGAAGAGAGATGAACGTTTCGGCTTGTTAAGGCCGGGTTCAACATCAGACTGACTGAGGACAAGAGAGAGAGAATACAGGCCAGCACCTAGACCTGACCAACCCATCCCTAGGAAAGAATTACCAGAAACAGGATAGGTCAAAGAGGATTAAGCGGTCAGAGAATAAGGATGAAAGATTAAGGAAAAGCCTCATGAACACAATAAATGAATATACAATTGTAATGAGACATTGTATGCCTCTATTTCAGAGTTTTTTCTTAAATTGTTGTGTAATATTGTACCTTAAAACTGGGTCAAGTTTGTACATACCAGTACTAACATTGAGAAGATTTGGACATTGACTAATTAGCGCAGACTCGATTAAATTCCATTCCACAAAGCCATTGCAATTGGCAATGCTTTTCGCCCCATCCCAATTAATAGTGTATGTAGATACAAAGCATTTGACGTTTGGGCAGTTCGTATACTATAAGCATGTTGGGACATACACAATTGTAAGGATTTTCCTGTTTGTCCAAGGTACACAGACTCACAATCATTGCAGGGAATCGAATACACACAACCTGCTGTACCAGGGGAGTTTTTGATTAAATTAGACTTGATCGTATTATTAGTGAACACCAAATTGATATTAAGGTTCTTAAAAACAGGGGAAAGTTTCTCAAATCCCATCGCATAAGGTACCACCAATGAGTTTCTATTTTCTGGTTTCGCTTTGGAGACATTATAAAACGTACGTTTAGCATTCCCAAACGAACAATCCAAAAACATCTTAGGGTACTGTAAACTTTTCCCAATTTCATATATTTTAGTTATCTCTTCATCAAAAAACTCAGGGCTGCATACCCTCAAAGTTCGAAGAAACATTCCTGAAGATACTGCCTGTTTAACTTTATTATGATGATTTGAATAATAATGAACAACCGACCCCACGTTGGTAGGTTTTCTATACACATTAAATTTGAACCTTCTATTGACTCTATGAATCATAATGTCCAAAAATGGAGAAGTACCATTCTCCTCATTTTCACATGTGAATTTTATTGAAGGTACCAAAGAATTAAGTTCATTAAGAAAAACAATTTGGTCTTGGTCACTCGGCCATATGCACAAAATATTGTCGACATACCTAACCAGACTACATTAGAGGGGATAATCCTGGATAAGATCTTTGTTTCGAAGAACTCCATGTACAAATTGCTCAAAACTGGGGAAAGGGGATTGCCCATAGCCATTCCAAATGTTTGTTTGAAAAATTTTCCATTGAAACTGAAATAATAGTCTTTTATACATAATTTGATAAGTTCCAACACATTATTGGTCTCCAAACTCAAATTATATTTAGGCAGTTCCTCACGTAGGTATTCTAACAAATCATCAACAGGTGCTTTAGTGAATAAAGCAGTCACGTCAAAACTTACTAGTTTAAAATCAAAATTCAAATTTAGTGTGGATAGCTTATTAATTAAGTCTACATTGTTAGTTAAGTGCGAGTTAGAAATAGTACCAACGATAGGGGACAAAACTTTAATCAACCACTTAGAAAGTTTATAAGCCGCCGAACCAACTGAACTAATAATCGGTCTAACTGGATTATGAGGTTTATGGTTTTTTTTTATAAGACCATACATATAAGGTAGAGAGGGAGATCGACTTGTTAGCCTAGAAATCAATTCTTTATCGCCTTTGCACAAAGTTTTGAGAGTTTTGTTAAAATGTGCGATCACTTTTTCAGTAGGATCTCTGTTATCCAATAGGTAAGTATCCCTATCTTCCAAAAGTAACTCCATTTTTCGAACATAGTCATCCTTATTCATAATAACTACTGCATTTGACTTATCAGCCTTGGTAATATGTAATGAATTATCTTTTTTGAGGTTTTTGAACGCATGAATAAATCGACTTGGACAATTAGGTACAGAATTGTTAAGTAAAACACCATACATCATATTTTAAATAAAAAACTCCCCTGGGACAGCAGGTTGTGTGTATTCGAATACCTGCAATGATTGTGAGTCTGTGTACCTTGGACAAACAGGAAAATCCTTACAATTGCGTATGTCCCATCATGCTTATAGTATATGAACTGCCCAAACGTCTAATGCTTTGTATCTACATACAAGTTTGTGTGATCACACTATTAATTGGGATGGGGCGAAAAGCATTGCCAATTGCAATGGCTTTGTGGAACAGAATTTAATCGAGTCTGTGCTAATTAGTCAATGTCCAAATCTTCTCAATGTTAGTACTGGTATGTACAAACTTGACCCAGTTTTAAGTTACAATACTACACAACAGTTTAAGAAAAAACTCTGAAATTGAGGCATACAATGTCTCATTACAATTGTATATTCATTTATTGTGTGTTCATGAGGCTGTTCCTTAATCTTTCATCCTTATTCTCTGACCGCTTAATCCTCTTAGACCTTTCCTGTTTCTGGTAATCCTTTCCTAGGGATGGGTTGGTCAGGTCTAGGTGCTGGCCTGTATCCTCTCTCTCTTGTCCTCAGTCAGTCTGATGTTGACAACGGCCTTAACAAGCCGAAACGTTCATCTCTCTTCTCCAATTCTTTATGGTTTTTCCGCATACAAATGATCAGTGTTTAGTAATCGTCAATTGCATATCTGTATATATATATATATATATATATATATATATATATATATATATATATATATATTATATATATATATATATATATTGTGACGGTGTTCCCCCCCCTTCTAATTCTCCCACGCCTGCTGTAAGAGTCATGTCCACTATTCCCGAGCGTTCTCTACATTGCAGGCAACAATTGAACATATGTGGGAGAGAACAGTATTCTCGAAGAGCCGAGAAATTTGCGTAAATGTAGTATTTTGTCCTGTGGGATAGGCCCTTTAGGAAGCCAATATGGCGCTGGCAAGTCTGTTCTCCCGCCAAAACTGTGTGACGTCAGTGGCGCCAGATTGGTCACCGTCAGCGACATGGCACTGGGAGCCAATGAAAACCAACTTTGGAAAAGTGACGTCACATAGGCAGGGCGGGTCCAGCCGTGTTGGCGCCAGGCGGTATCAGTCTTTCACGACACGTCCGAGAGGTAGGACGCGCGATCGGTCATCTTGTCAGAGTGACGGATTTACCGAACTCCGGTGGATTTAAGCGTCTCCAGTTGTTGGCACGCACTCTGTGAGGTCTTCCTGCAACCCAAAAGTGGCTCAGACAAGGAATTGACAGAATTTTGAGCAACAAGTGCTCAGGGACAGGTGCGTTGCAAGAAGTGGGCCGGGCATCGACGTGTGTCGTCGTTGGCAGTTCACCAGTATAAGAGGCAGCTTAGTGGCCGGGCCACCCACCGTGAGTGAACCGGGTTGACAGCCTTGTCAACCAGGTTGAACGTGTGATCGACGATCCTGTCAAGTTTGACAGTAACCCCACCTTCGTGGAACCCTACGAGTCAACAGTTGGATGCAAGCACGTCGAGAAGTCTTCCCAAATACCTAGCGATATATCTAGACGACGAGGGAATTGACAGTGTTGTGAGCTTCAAGTGCTCTGAAGTCGGGTGCTGTGCGTGTGTCGTCCGGGACGGCTGATAACTTCAGTGACTTCGTAGTGGTGAGAGGCAGTTACTCTGGGAGTACAGTGACAAGAACTATTTGGGAAACGTACGACGACCGCCGAGACGTAGGCTGGCTGCCGTAGTTGGGAGGAAAGTTGACGGCCAGGAGACCGACTTCGACCCTGCGACGTACTGTAGAGGACGGAGCACGGACCTGCTGTGTACAGAAGCGGCGAGACGCGACATCCTAAGGCGTGGGGCTTGTGTTTCTGGATGAACGAGGCGAGAGCCTGGACCAGGAGCTACAACTCAACTGTCATCCTAGGATAGGTGAAGTAGGTGTTTACAGTTACCCTCCCATTTCCCCTTTAGTTAGCTATATATATTCTTGTCAGGATATTTTATATGTCGTGAGCAAGTCTCACTTGAGTTTAAGTCACAGAGAGCACAGTATGTGGTGAGGCTGCCCAGAGCGCTCACAGTATCAGTTTACATATATATCTATGTGTGGGTGTGTGCAAGCACCAAGATTCAACAGAGAATTCACTGTGACTATTATTATTAATCTCCAGTGAGTATTATCATTATATATATTGGTAGTAAACCAGATATTGGTGTGTTGATCTCTATAATCTATTGATATAAATGCCTGTGGATTAATCTCTATAATCTATTGATATAAATGCCTATGGATTGATCTATATAAACTATTGATATAAATGCCTGTGGATTGATCTATATAAACTATTGATATAAATGCCTGTGGATTGATCTATATAAACTATGGATATAAATGCCTGTTGATTGATCTCTATAATCTATTGATATCAGTGCCCGTGTGTTGATCTCTATAATCTATCAATATAAATGCCCGTGTGTTGATCTCCATAATCTATCGATATAAATGCCTGTGTGTTGATCTCTATGATCTATTGATATATATATGCCTGAAGTTTGATTATGATTTATATATGACATGATTGTGTGCTGAATAATATCATATACGTGAAGTGATTGCCAGTGATATCTCTGTGAGAGGAAGTATAAATATAAAGAAAAGTTCAGTGATCAAGTGAGTGCATTCACAGTAAATATTATTAAGAATAGAGTAATCTTTTGGTACAGTGAAAAGTCACTGTGAGAGTATTGTGAATATAGATGTTGATCGTGAGGCCAGTGAAATCATAAGTAAGCCATGTGAACGTTGAATAGTGTTTTGGAAAAAGTTAAATAAACGGGGATCGTGACAATTAGAAAACAAGTACTAGTCTGTTCCCACGATCGCGAGGGCCCGGTCAGCTGGCATTCTGACAGGTGACACGTGCCGATGTTGACATATGGTGCGCTCTAGAATATTATGCTATGAATGGAGCGATTGTCATATATTAATTCTGATACATTGATGCATATATATTTCTCGTTGTCTTTTAAGTAAAATACCAAAACTCTTTGGTGTTTGATATCATCCCCTCCATTTATCTTGTGACCGTGTGATGATGTAAAGTAGAGTGACCTGCCTGATACTATATTACTGGATTTGCTCTTGCCACAATTACACCTAACCACTGCAGTGTTACTGGACATCTAAAAAAACCAGTTGGCGACCTTGAAGGCTGTGTAAGAGTTCGGTGTCGGGAGGGCCACAGATTGAGGGAACGATCTGTGCTCCCACTCATCTTATAATCTAAAGGCCGGTTGTGAGATCGACTGGGTACTCTCCGAGGCCAGCAGTGGAGCCTAAGGGATTGAGGGAAGACCCGCCGAACGACGGTGAGTAAGGGTTATTGTTGGAGCAACCACCTGGAAAGGAGATCCAGTCTACTGTTGCTTTAACCCTTCTCTAACGAGAACACCGTGAAACCCCGACATTGGCGACCTTGCCAGGATAAGGAGCAAGATCAAGGTGGTAATTGTGGTATTAAATATCAGGCCTAGGTTTTCACTCATTGTCACAAGTTGGAGGACAGGATGACAGCGGTCATGAGTTTTAGAAGTTCGGAGAGAGACCTTGCTGGAGCCCAGAAGTACATTGATACAGGGGATGATGAAATCTTGCAAGAGTGTACCCAGGAACAACTTTGGTTGATCGCTAAAATGTATGGTGTTAGGTTGAAGTCAGATAGGGCGTCTGGTAAACGAAAGGAAATCAGGGCAATAACACAAGTAGACAGAGTAAGCATGTTCTGCAAAACTCAAGACGAGAAGATTCTAGACACGTGCACTGTGAGGCAGATAAGTATGTTGGAAGACCATTTCGGCCTAAAGGGTAGGCATGGTAAGATAGAGGATAGACGCGACGCACTGCGGACTTGGTTAAGGAAACAAGAAGCAGAAAGAGAAGTACAGGCACAGCTGAAGCGCGAGGAAGCAGAGCGAGAAGCACAGCTGCGCAGAGCAGAGAGAGAAGCACAGCTGAGGCGCGAGGAAGCAGAGAGAGAAGCGCAGCTGAAGCGCGAGGAAGCAGAAAGAGAGGCACAGCTGCGCAGAGAAGAACGAGAAGCTCAGCTGAAGCGCGAAGAAGCACAGCTGCGTAGAGAAGAATCCGATAGGTTGGAAGAAATTTCAGTGGAAACCGATGATGCGCCAAGTGACGAAGGAATTAATGTAAACTCAAGTAGCAGCAGGGAAAGCAGCCTTGAGAGGCGCGAGGTGAAACCAAAATTGGAACCAGGAGACAATGAGGTGCAGCTGCAACGTGAAGAGAGGCAGGCTCGGCTTGAGCAAGAGAAAGCCAAAGCCGAGCAGGAGCGAGCTAAAGCTGAGCAAGAGAAAGCTAAAGCCGAACAAGAAAAGGCTAAAGCTGAACAGGAAAAATTTAAAGTTGAACAAGAGAGAGCCAAGGCCGAACAAGAAACGGCCAAGGCTGAACTGGCTAGGATAAAGATGGAGGCCGCTAAAGCAGAACAAGAGAGAATTAAGACGGCACGAAGGGAGAACAGATTGAAGAGTTTTAATAAATGGGCGGATAAACGTAAGTGCCCTAAAACTCAGAAGAGAAGGTCGGACGGATGGAGGACGGGACCGAGTTCTCCCAGGTCCTACCCCTCGAATGGAGACAGCAGAGGACAGAAGAGTGCTGTGGAACCGCCGAAGAAGTCACCGAGGGAGAGCTCAAGAGATCTTGTTATCGTCACGGCCGGAGATGCTGAGCACGAGTCTTTGGAAGGCGCAAGAGGAGTCCGCGGAAGAAGAAGGATCCGTTGTTTCAACTGCGGGTTAATAGGACACATGGCGCGCGAATGCAGACGTCCTAAGCAGCGGGGTTACGTTGCTTTTGTGCGGGTAGAGGACCAGTTAGCCGAAGGAGTGCGGGATGGACCCGTACGTAGGAAGAAGGAGGCTAACCCATTCGTGCGTGAGGGAACTGTAAGGGTGGGGGACGCAGACCCCATCCCGGTAATGATGCTGAGAGATACTGGGGCGGAATTTACCCTGGTGAGCAGAACCCTTTTCCCTGAGTGTCACGAGAATACCTGTGTAGGTGAGGCAAGTGTGACCACTGTGGGAGGCCCAGTGCAGATGCCCCTACACCAGGTAACCCTGAGTTCGGTTTATGGATGCCAAACCCTAGTAGTGGGGGTCTGTGCGACGATGCCCACGAGGGAGGCACAGGTCATTTTGGGAAATGACGCATGTGGAGGACGTGTCCTACCGAACCTCGTGAAGGACAAGGAGTGCTTGGAGCACCTAGAGAAGAAAGGCGAAGTGTTCGACGCCTGTGGGGACGAGAAAGGAATCGCCATGGAGGCGTTCCCTGTCTGTGCTATGATTCCGAGGCAGCGCGAAGGACAAGGAGGACGTGGATCTGATAAGGCCGACGAGGAGACGTCCGCCGGCCTGGAAAATGATCACCTCGTTATGGAACCAGGAGAGCGAGTGGAGGGCGAAGGCAGCCCAGAAGGTGAGGTACAGGTGACCCTCACCAGTTCTCTCGGGGTGGACCGCACTCGTCTCGAGGAGGTGCAGCAGGCAGAATTCCCCAAGTTGATTTGTAAGGCCAAAGAAGGACGTATTGGTCCCGAGAAAGCTACTCACTTTAACAGGCATAAAGGCATACTAATGAGACAGTGTAAACCTGTAAGGATGGAGGTCGGAAAAGCCTCTCCAGGCACGAGAGATCAAGTAGCGTTGCCAGCCAAGTGCAGAGCGGCAGTGTTGAGTCCGTGGCACGCTGTTGACTCTGCGGGTCACCTAGGGATGACCACGATGCGACGTTCAACGTCGAGAGAAGTGGCTGGGCAACTACAACATCTTTTCTCTTGGGTGAGGAGGCCCAGGGAAAATCAGGCTGACAGTGGAAATATGTTCTGGTCTGAGTGTGTCAGACGAACAGTGATAAATCGGGGAGTGATGCAGATTCGGTCGTCGCCCTACCGATCGCAGTCGAAGGGGGCGGTCGGAAGACTCCACTCCACCTCAGAGACAGCTCTGAGAATGTGCTGCGTAGAGCAGGAAGACGAGTGGGAAGAGACAGCGGGCCCTGTTTTGTTGGCCATTTGCAAAGCAGTGGCAGAACCGTTAAAATTCTCACACTTCCAGCTGGTGAACGGACG
Source organism: Procambarus virginalis (assembly GCA_020271785.1). NCBI lineage: Eukaryota > Metazoa > Arthropoda > Malacostraca > Decapoda > Cambaridae > Procambarus > Procambarus virginalis. The sequence goes on from WNGS01118132.1 coordinate 8,906, forward strand.
TGAGGTGTGGAACCCTCGGTCTGTAGTAGGTAAGCAGTGGACGCCCAGGATGACCTTGAAGACGGTCTGCAGACACATGAGGAGTGTCACACATTGGCGGCTGCAATACTGGCTGGAAGCCAAGATTTTCAGTGGAAAGGACAACGTAGTCGCAGATGCGTTGTCCCGCATGCACTAACCAGACATGACTCTTATTTTAAGGGGAGGGGTATGTGACGGTGTTCCCCCCCTTCTAATTCTCCCACGCCTGCTGTAAGAGTCATGTCCACTATTCCCGAGCGTTCTCTACATTGCAGGCAACAATTGAACATATGTGGGAGAGAACAGTATTCTCGAAGAGCCGAGAAATTTGCGTAAATGTAGTATTTTGTCCTGTGGGATAGGCCCTTTAGGGAGCCAATATGGCGCTGGCAAGTCTGTTCTCCCGCCAAAACTGTGTGACGTCAGTGGCGCCAGATTGGTCACCGTCAGCGACATGGCACTGGGAGCCAATGAAAACCAACTTTGGAAAAGTGACGTCACATAGGCAGGGGGGTCCAGCCGTGTTGGCGCCAGGCGGTATCAGTCTTTCACGACACGTCCGAGAGGTAGGACGCGCGATCGGTCATCCTGTCAGAGTGACGGATTTACCGAACTCCGGTGGATTTAAGCGTCTCCAGTTGTTGGCACGCACTCTGTGAGGTCTTCCTGCAACCCAGAAGTGGCTCAGATAAGGAATTGACAGAATATTGAGCAACAAGTGCTCAGGGACAGGTGCGTTGCAAGAAGTGGGCCGGGCATCGACGTGTGTCGTCGTTGGCAGTTCACCAGTATAAGAGGCAGCTTAGTGGCCGGGCCACCCACCGTGAGTGAACCGGGTTGACAGCCTTGTCAACCAGGTTGAACGTGTGATCGACGATCCTGTCAAGTTTGACAGTAACCCCACCTTCGTGGAACCCTACGAGTCAACAGTTGGATGCAAGCACGTCGAGAAGTCTTCCCAAATACCTAGCGATATATCTAGACGACGAGGGAATTGACAGTGTTGTGAGCTTCAAGTGCTCTGAAGTCGGGTGCTGTGCGTGTGTCGTCCGGGACGGCTGATAACTTCAGTGACTTCGTAGTGGTGAGAGGCAGTTACTCTGGGAGTACAGTGACAAGAACTAATTGGGAAACGTACGACGACCGCCGAGACGTAGGCTGGCTGCCGTAGTTGGGAGGAAAGTTGACGGCCAGGAGACCGACTTCGACCCTGCGACGTACTGTAGAGGAAGGAGCACGGACCTGCTGTGTACAGAAGCGGCGAGACGCGACATCCTAAGGCGTGGGGCTTGTGTTTCTGGATGAACGAGGCGAGAGCCTGGACCAGGAGCTACAACCCAACTGTCATCCTAGGATAGGTGAAGTAGGTGTTTACAGTTACCCTCCCATTTCCCCTTTAGTTAGCTATATATATTCTTGTCAGGATATTTTATATGTCGTGAGCAAGTCTCACTTGAGTTTAAGTCACAGAGAGCACAGTATGTGGTGAGGCTGCCCAGAGCGCTCACAGTATCAGTTTACATATATATCTATGTGTGGGTGTGTGCAAGCACCAAGATTCATCAGAGAATTTACTGTGACTATTATTATTAATCCAGTGATTATTATTATATATATTGGTAGTAAACCAGATATTGGTGTGTTGATCTCTATAATCTATTGATATAAATGCCTGTGGATTAATCTCTATAATCTATTGATATAAATGCCTATGGATTGATCTATATAACTATTGATATAAATGCCTGTGGATTGATCTATAAACTATTGATATAAATGCCTGTGGATTGATCTATATAAACTATGGATATAAATGCCTGTTGATTGATCTCTATAATCTATTGATATCAGTGCCCGTGTGTTGATCTCTATAATCTATCAATATAAATGCCCGTGTGTTGATCTCCATAATCTATCGATATAAATGCCTGTGTGTTGATCTCTATGATCTATTGATATATATATGCCTGAAGTTTGATTAATGATTTATATATGACATGATTGTGTGCTGAATAATATATATACGTGAAGTGATTGCCAGTGATATCTCTGTGAGAGGAAGTATAAATATAAAGAAAAGTTCAGCGATCAGGCGAGTGCATTCACAGTAAATATTATTAAGAATAGAGTAATCTTTTGGTACAGTGAAAAGTCACTGTGAGAGTATTGTGAATATAGATGTTGATCGCGAGGCCAGTGAATTCATAAGTAAGCCATGTGAATGTTGAATAGTGTTTTGGAAAAAGTTAAATAAACGGGGATCGTGACAATTAGAAAACAAGTACTAGTCTGTTCCCACGATCGCGAGGGCCCGGTCAGCTGGCATTCTGACAGGTGACACGTGCCGATGTTGACATATGGTGCGCTCTAGAATATTATGCTATGAATGGAGCGATTGTCATATATTAATTCTGATACATTGATGCATATATATTTCTCGTTGTCTTTTAAGTAAAATACCAAAACTCTTTGGTGTTTGATATCATCCCCTCCATTTATCTTGTGACCGTGTGAGGATGTAAAGTAGAGTGACCTGCCTGATACTATATTACTGGATTTGTCTCTTGCCACAATTACACCTAACCACTGCAGTGTTACTGGACATCTAAAAAAACCAGTTGGCGACCTTGAAGGCTGTGTAAGAGTTCGGTGTCGGGAGGGCCACAGATTGAGGGAACGATCTGTGCTCCCACTCATCTTATAATCTAAAGGCCGGTTGTGAGATCGACTGGGGTACTCTCCGAGGCCAGCAGTGGAGCCTAAGGGATTGAGGGAAGACCCGCCGAACGACGGTGAGTAAGGGTTATTGTTGGAGCGACCCCCTGGAAAGGAGATCCAGTCTACTGTTGCTTTAACCCTTCTCTAACGAGAACACCGTGAAACCCCGACAATATATATATATATATATATATATATATATATATATATATATATATATATATATATATATATATATATATATATATATATAGTTTACAGAAAACACACACTTATATAACAATATACCAATCAGTGTTCGAAGACCTCGTCCAGCTCTTCGGGGGTCGGGTGCGTACCCAAGATACAGCACGCATTTCCCCTCTGAACAGCAACACTCAGGCACTGGAACATGAAATTGGCCGCTCTTAGGTCTCTAGTTTTCCTAATGAGTTCCTCGCCCAACTCCTTCAGGAACTTATGTGCACATTTACCCTAGGCGCCCTGAGTCTCAGAGCACGAACCTGTAACAACGTTCTAGGTCCCTGTACTTGTTAGTTTTCTGGGTCTCCCTGAAGGTGGCCTTCCTGCCCTCCCTCAGCTGTGCTGTAAGTTAGATAGGTATCAGCCAATGTAGATGAACACGTTTAGTCCCATACGACCTGTTTACCTTCTCTCCATGGCTGCTGGGTGACTCCATTTGGGCGTTTTTGGCTGTTGTCAGGCCTGAACAACTGAGGTTCCCTTTGTGCTTGGCACTCAGCTGTAGCCAAACTTCTCTTGATGATGTCATTGACTGCTTCATGTCTGGCAATCTTTCCCTGTGTCTTACGACAGATGAGACCATGGCTGCCGTATTGATCTGCCCGTGCATGGCCGCAAATACACCTGTGCTCGGTGGAGATAGAAGCGGCAAGGTGCAGGGCAACACTAATACTTAGGGTCCGATGGTCCAGGCAGGTGCCGAAGGCAGAATTAGGGACTGCCAACAGGAAGTCCCCGGCATGGGGCGCTTGCACAGCTAGAAGACGCACTCTGTCCTTCCTGGAAGCTGAATCCAGCAATGATGTGGCGATGTTTTCCACTATGGGGCTATCCGATTTGGACTGTTTGCAGTCATTTGGAAAAGTCGGTCAAGGGTGAGAGTTGACAAGTGTGTCCCACTGATCGGCTCCTTACGCGAATTTGGGATCATGAATCCCAATGGAGTCTCTTAGGTATTCCGGTAGTATTTCATTAACTAATTCACCTGTAGCACTTTTTTTTTTTTTTTTTTTTTTTTTTTTTTTTTATTGTTTTCTACCACAGACGTGGCCACACATTAACAATGCTAACCAGCATATATACATTTTCTTCTGTCCTCCATAGACAGGGTTAGAGATGTGTTAAACATATATTTGAGGGTTTATTGAACAATCAACCACTGAAGGTGAGTCGGTGCTTTAAAAATGCTAAGCTAACCTATATACGTAAATACATAGATACACAGATTTATGTATGCCTTACATAAAGTGTTCGATGTGTCATCTACACAGTGTCATTAATGTACATTTACAAAGGTGAAATGTAATTCTGATCAGCTTCCATATATACTTTATACCCATACATACACATACACACACATATACATATATACACACATGCATTCACAGACATTTATCTCATTTACTCTGACAGGGTGAGATAGCTGATAAAGAAACTAGTGTGCAATTAAGCACTTAATCACTGAAGGCGATTAAGGTGCTTTTACAAGCTCAGGTTATATAGTTACATCACATACATTGTATAATTAATCTATTACATGGTCAATCTTGGGTACAAGTCCAATATATCATCAAGTGTTCCAGTACTCATATAGTAATTACAAAGTTCAGCATACCTTAGCCCAGGGGGGCGAAAGTCAGCCAGTATGGGACATTCTACAATATAATGTTCAAGAGAGTGCATGTTTTCTCTTTCACAAAGTTGACACATTGTGTACTCGACATTTGGGTTTTGAGAAAGCTGCCAGATACGTCTATATCCCAGGCGTATTCTGGCCACTATAACATCACATTGCCGGGTTCTTGTTCTATTAGTCCCATATGTGAATGTTTCCTCACGATATCTATCATAATATTTAATGCTACAGCTTTCAGGTCTTTGTGAATTTGTTAGGTCGGTGAGATCTTCATTAGATATTTGTTTAAGTATTCTCTTTGTCACTGCTAATGAAATACCCATATCAATTTCTACCACTGGTTTTCTACAGGCTGTCTTTGCAAGCATATCAACAGTGTCATGCCTTGAGATGCCAACATGTGATGGTATCCATAGGAATTTAATTTCAAATCTGTTTTCTTTAGCAGCTAAAACATTCATTCGAATATCACTGACTATTTTCTGGGTGTCACTAATATGTGCGTTCAATGCCAGGAGTGCACTCTGCGAGTCACAGTATATAAGTCCACTGCCTTTGTCTTTTAAAAATTCAGTGGCAAGGTATATGCCTGCAAGTTCGGTTTGAGTTGTACTTGCCCAGTCATTGACGCGCTTCATTGCTGTATGTACGAGAGTAGATTGTTCAAATATATTACATGCACATCCGGTACATCGTCCACCTTCTTCTACAGAGCCGTCGGTATAGCACTGATACACATCGTTACCCAAACTCTGAGTACTTTCAGTGATGCTTTTCAGTGTTAACTGTTTTAATAATGTAGAGTGCACACTATCTTTCTTGGGCGCATTTACAAAATCAACTGATAAATCCCAGTTATCCCATGGAGTAATTGGTTGATTAATCATTAGTTGAGTTGGGTACATATTTAATATTTTGATGGAGTTGGCTACCTTATAGAACCAATATACATAATCAGATTTCGTTCTTCTTCTATAGACCTCAGGTGAGTGCAGCATATTAGAAAGTTTAGCTTGAAACTTCATGTGTTGCCTAGATCTACTCAATGCCTTCACGCCGAAAACTGTGCTAATAGACAAAATTCTCTCACTTATGGTAGGTAATTTTAACTCTGCTCTCATATTAACTATTCTCGTGGACTTTGGAGCCCCAAGGATGAGACGCATAGCTTCGTTTTGCAAGGTTTCAAGAGATTTCAGCTCTTTGTCAGTATACAGTGTGAGATGTAGAGCATTGTAGTCAATCACAGAGCGTATAAATGATACATAAAACATTCTAGCAAGTCTCACGTTAATTCCATGATTGACACCAACAAGGACCCGCAAGGGCTTTAATCTCTCCCACAGTCTCCTCTTGAGAGAAGAAAGGTACCCAGGGTCGTTAATAGGGACACCAAGGTATCTGTAAGACTCGCAGTTCTCAAGTGCTCGCCCATCTATATGATAATTGGGTGGTGGAATACCACATGGAATGAGGGCACGAGTTTTCTGTACAGAGATAAGGAGGCCACATTCCTCAGCTCTAGTAGCAAAAGCATCGAGCAGAACTTGCATTCTAGGCTCGGAGGCAGCCTGTAAACATATATCATCAGCATAACAAATGACAGTGTCTTCATTATTAGTTGGAAGATCTTTAATAAGTTTATGCATCAGAACGTTGAACAACAGGGGCTGAGGACCCCTCCTTGTGGAGTTCCCAGTTCAAAGTGTTTGCTCTCTGTGCTTTTAACACCATTAAACAAAACATATGCTGTTCGATTAGACAAATAGCCCTTTATCCATTTCAGTAATTTTCCTTGTATTCCCAGCTCGGCAAGCTGTTCCAGTATGATTTCTCTGTTTGCTGTATCAAAAGCTGCTGCTAGGTCGATGAAGACTGTTTGAGGGGAAGCTTCAATATGTGCGAAGTATTCAGCAAAACAGTGTTGTGTACTGAGCCCAGGCATAAATCCAAACAGTTGAGGTGACAGGTGCCCCTGTATACGATACATGAGTCTGTTAAGAACAATACGTTCAAGCACTTTACAGACACACGATGTTAGAGATATGGGTCTATAATTATCTGAGTGTGGTTTGGGGATGGGAACAATGACACTCTTTGTCCAAGCATCAGGTAATACTCCTTCACGTAAACTCATTCTGTACAGCACTAACAGTGGATTACCTGGTACTTGTGAGACTAATCTCAGTAGACTGTAAGTAATACCGTCCTCTCCAGGAGCAGTTGATTTTCCCATCTTTAGTGCATGATTTAATTCCCATTCAGTTACATCATTAAGGTCCGACACGTCGATAGCTGTACAGGCAAGATTGATGGTTCGTTGTCTGTTGGGGCGTGTGTCATTAAGTTTATGCTGTATGTTAATTGGAAGTGAGTCGTAGCTTGATGTTAGTGCCCACTGATCAAGGAGAATGTTTGCTTGTTCTAGTGGGCTGTGGTGCAGTGGTTTGGTTGGGTTGCTTCTAGAGATTTTTCGTATCTTTTCCCAAACTTCAACAAGTGTTGTTTGCTCATTTATACTTTGTAGGAACTCTTCCCAATGTTTATTACGTATAACGTTGCTCATGTCTCTCATCTCTCTATTTGCAACAAGAAATGCATGTAAGTCACCTTGTGCTTTGGTTCGTTTGTACGTATCTCCAAGTTGCTTTACTCGTTCATGTTCTTTAACAAATACGGGGTCGAGAACCCACTTGGGTGGTGGCAGGTGTTGCCCACTTCTCCTAGGCTTACGACTTGTTCCCCAACACACCCATGTGTCGTAGTAGGTAGTAATTGTATCAACGAGATCTCTGGAGAAGGCTTCTACATTCGTTATTGTGTAATCTTGATACCATTTTGATATACAATTAATAAAGTGGTCATGCAAGCCATATGGAATATTCATTTTCCGTCTCTGATGTCTATTAGGTACATCACACTGTACCTCATAGGAAGCAGAAACTGCATAGTGATCACTAACTAAGTGATTTACCAACGAACATTCCATCCTATCTTGCACAAGGTTTCTACCCATTACATAATCAAGTCTGCCTCCCAATAAATGAGTTTGGGTATCCGTAGTATACACGGTTAATCTGTTGTCATAAACATATTTGATAAATTTGCATCCATTATCGTTGTTAGTAATGTCTCCCAGCGTAATATGTCTAGCATTAAAATCTCCCATGTATATTGTCCCATGATTGTCTAGATCTGGGAGCAATGTTACATTGAGCTTCTGGCTTCTGGCATATACGTTGAGGAATGAAAAGTGGCCTGCTGTAGTTTGTACATGAAAGTGATGGAACTGTGTGTGTACATTGTGTGACGTGCTCACAAGAATGTGCGGTAAATCACTTCTGATGTATGTTAATAGGCCTGTGGCGTTACTGTTATTATAGGATGCATACCCTCTGATCTTTGGTGGGGTTTTGTTTATCATATTGGACGTGTAGGGTTCCTGTAAAGCAATTATATCTATGTTGTTACTGGTAACATGTGCAATTAGATCATTCAGTCTTTTGTTGATGCTACGAATGTTCCAACTTAGAAACTTAATGGTCCTTGTGTCAACAGCAGCCATCGTCTTGGTGTTGTTCCTCCCTGGGACTGGTGGTCCCACTGTTGTCCTTGTCCCACTGCCACAATGTGTCCATAAGTGACTCTACGACGTAAAGAGCCGCACCAACCTGGCGTTTGGTGTCGTCAGGAACATCTGGTGACGTCATCAGTTTCTTGATCACTGAGCAACTCGGGATGGTCCGCGAGTGAATGTTCTCTGTAAGTCGTATGGCATAATTACTGTCACTCAGAATATTATCATTTTCATTCTCGTACTTGGCTTGAGCGCGTTCGTTAAGGTCATGAATCATTTTAAAATATGCTGATGCAGGTCGACTTCCTCGTCCAGTTAATGTTTCTGTGTCACTAACACTGCTGTCATCCTTGAGTTGACTGACGGCGTCGCTGCCACCGCCTCCGTTGTCGCTCTCATCTCTGCTGCTGCCGCTGCCGCCGCCGCCGCCGCTGCTGCTGCTGCCGCTGCTGCCGGCGCTGCTCCTGCTGCCGCTGCCGCTGCTGCCGCTGCTGCTGCCGCCGCCGCCGCCGCTGCTGCTGCTGCTGCTGCCGCTGCTGCCGCCGTCGCTGCTGCTGCCGCTGCCGCCGCCGCCGCCGTCACCACCACCACAGGAACCTTTACCAGCGCGGGCCACGGCTGTGACACAGCAGTGTGGAGGCTGCTGTATCTCTTGTGGAGGAGCTTGACATAGCCTCTGTATAGTTTCAGTCAGTTCTGCTACCTGTGCTTGCAAGGTTGCCAACTGTCCTTTAACTGTTGCCTCAGGCTTTGTGTGTTGTCAGGGGCGTTGCTGGTACTGTCACCACTATGGGGTGGGTCAACAGTACTAGAGCCAGCATCAGTAGGCACTTGTTGAGTCTCGGGCACTTGCCTCCTTGTGCCAAGGGAGGCTGGCCGGTTGGTACAGTCTGAGTGCCAGATGGTGACTCCTTCCGTACCACATCTGAAACACTTCAGCGATGGTTTAGACGGAGCCACAGTTTCAGGTTGTAGCCCTGCTTCTGTTGCAGTCTTCTGTTGCTCCTGTTCCTGCTTTCTTTGGTCTCTGGTCTTCTTATACTGACAGTCCTTCAGTGGATGAGGACCGGAACAGAGAGCACACTTGGGTGTGGAGCACCGGCAGTGCTTAGCTATGTGGCCACTGCCACAGCACTCGTAACACTCCACAGGGTTCGGCTCCCACACCCTGAACGTGCTGGGGCGCGCATACAACCCACCAAACGAATACTGGTCAGGTGGCGGATCAGGCTTTTTCCAGACTATGACTATTTGATCAGTAGGCTTACCATTCTTGGTCAATCTTCGTGCTTTGTGTACCCCGTCTAATTCATAGGCCCACTCTAGTGGATACCCGTGACTGTACCTGTAGACTAGGTATTCATCCATCTTCTTGTTCCGTGTTGGATTATCTAGAGGGGAGAGCTTTACATCACCTATTTTCCCTTGTAGAAGAGCCTCCACAACCTGCTGCTTCTCTCTTAAAACATACACATATGGGGAGTTGACATGTGGACGTACCACGCCTGCAGTGCCAGGCGGGTACACCTTGCTCAGTTTCTTACTCCACACAATCCTGTCAGCCACACTCGTGCCTTTAGGGAAGGTCAGACGTGTATACTGGCTCCTTGGTGCTATGGGACGCCTTCCACCCTGTTGTTCACCAGGCTTCTGTTTCCCTTGTTTCCTTCTCTGGCTCTTATTTACCACCTCCACAAACCCATCATCACTGGGTGGTGGGGTGACAGTGTCACTGGTCACGGTAGGGGAGAGCCCTGAGGGTCCAGCAGCTACCTCCTCCATACCTGCTTCTTCAGGCGGCGGTAATTGTTGCTCTAACCACTTCCGATACCTGGTGTACATTGATAGTCATATGATGATGATTAACACGACAAATGGCAGAGCAGGCAGCATGCCTTACCAATCATCAGCGCCAACAGTCATAAACCTGCTCTGAGGGGTAGAGCACTCTCAGTGGGTTTGAGAGTGCTCAGACGACTTGGATAAACACTTGGATATTCCACTTGGTTGGTTGGGACTCGCAGAGGGTAGCCCTCAGTGACTTATTCTCCTATGTGGACAGAATGTCCCCTAAGACAGCCTAGCCCTGCTACAAGGGTAAACAGATGCCCAAGTCAAGTGGCCCCCCAGATTTTACAGGTAACCGCATGGGCCACTGGACCGTTCCACTTGACCTGTTGAAATGGCGAAGTGAGAAGAATAAGAGAAAGTGGGGAAGATAAGTCTTATAACTAGGAATGTACAGTTGCTGTGTACAAAGCTGGCATCATTGAAGTGTTGGCGGCTGTCAACCTCCCGCCAGGGAAGGAATAGGGCTGACCGTTCGGTCAGTGTTCTAACCGCAAGGGTCGGAGGCCCGTGGGGGTCAGGTTACGGTCCCACCACTCTCCTTGCCTGAAGCAGTGTTGCCTGAAGCTGTTGATGCCCTGTGGTTCTTGTTAGAGAGTCTTACAGTGAGTCCCAGGTACACTGTACAGGTGATGCTGTGTTATTAACACCAGCAATGCGTCAAACACTAATGTTTGGTAGGCTTTCCCCTAAGGGAGCGGTGGGGGCAGGCTGGCCTGCCTCCAAGCCTCAGGCGCCACTCACTAGTTCACTCTAGGGTTCCTCTGATACTAGTGACTTATGCAATAGTGTCGGAACACTCAGCAGCACAGTAGTATTGTGACGATACCGCCCCGGCGATCACAGCACAAGGCTGGGGACGAGGGACTTGACCCTAGAGGGGAGAGGAGGCGCGCACGTCCTCTCACCCCAAGGCCTGGCCAGCGAGTGACCTGTAGCACTGGTCGAGGATAAGAATGCCAGCAATGCTAACTGTGTCACCTTGCGAATACCTGTTTCACCGAGTCTAACTGGGAGCTTTGCTTGGTCCCATTGGTCATCTTGCAGGGAGAGGTTTAACACTTTCACGGTTATTGACCTTAGAAGTGAGTAATATTCTGTTAATTTTGGGCTGTCGAAGGAGGGAGCACATCTTAGGAAATAGGTCAGTCTGGGCAAAGCCAAGCTCCTTGTGAGAAGGTACAAAGCATCGTGGGCGTCCAAAGCCCCTATTCTTTTCTCCATCCTCTTCAGGTCGTTCAGCTTTTCTTCGAGGACTACCTCAATGGCGCTCGAGCCCAGAGGTGCCCCTAGCAGCACACTGTCGGTGGGAGCGATCACTTGGGCTCCTGGCAATATGATTCGCACTGCGTCTATGGTTGGTTGGCTAGATGAGATGATTTCACACTTTGATGGGTTTAGGGTGAGTCCTAACTCCTCTATCCCCTCTAATGTAGTCTGGTTAGGTATGTCGACGATATTTTGTGCTTATGGCCGAGTGACCAAGACCAAATTGTTTTTCTTAATGAACTTAATTCTTTGGTACCTTCAATAAAATTCACATGTGAAAATGAGGAGAATGGTACTTCTCCATTTTTGGACATTATGATTCATAGAGTCAATAGAAGGTTCAAATTTAATGTGTATAGAAAACCTACCAACGTGGGGTAGGTTGTTCATTATTATTCAAATCATCATAATAAAGTTAAACAGGCAGTATCTTCAGGAATGTTTCTTCGAGCTTTGAGGGTATGCAGCCCTGAGTTTTTTGATGAAGAGATAACTAAAATATATGAAATTGGGAAAAGTTTACAGTACCCTAAGATGTTTTTGGATTGTTCGTTTGGGAATGCTAAACGTACGTTTTGTAATGTCTCCAAAGCGAAACCAGAAAATAGAAACTCATTGGTGGTACCTTATGCGATGGGATTTGAGAAACTTTCCCCTGTTTCTAAGAACCTTAATATCAATTTGGTGTTCACTAATAATACGATCAAGTCTAATTTAATAAAAAAACTCCCCTGGTACAGCAGGTTGTGTGTATTCGAATACCTGCAATGATTGGGAGTCTGTGTACCTTGGACAAACAGGAAAATCCTTACAATTGTGTATGTCCCAACATGCTTATAGTATATGAACTGCCCAAACGTCTAATGCTTTGTATCTACTGTCACGGGGGGTGGGCCGGGGCTCTGCTAGCACTCGGCTGCTAGGGGCTCGAAAGGCCGAATACTCAGCCCCTCCGACTCCTGGGATTCACCGGAGTCTCCTTGGTCCCACAGGAGAGGACCAGCAATGCCCACCTTCGCAGGTCTTTGCTTCCACCACTGAAGGGGTGCCACTGACTCACCCTGGAAGCCCTTCAGTCAACCACGGGGAAACTGCTATCAGCAATTCCGGCCTAGACCCGTGGAGGAGTGAAGGAAGACTCGGGCTTACTTTGTAACAATGACCTCCCTGAGTCTTGCCTGCCGGACAAAGAGGTTGCAGGAACTCCTTTCCCGCCTGTCTTCTCTATCTTTTCCTCAACAAGGTCGCCAGCTGGGTTATTATATCTGCACCCCAGCAATGCAGTTCAGTGGGTGTATTATTATATTGTTTGTTGCCAGTGTGTTGCTACTCCCAAGACAATGAGAAATTCTATAGGGAACGTGATGTCCCCTAAATGGTACTATGATAACCCTCATGTATGCTCAATAGAGAAATATAATAATAATAATAATGGAGGCACACTCAAACACAATAATAAAATGTGTGAATTTACTGATACGAATACATGATCACACATATGACTATAAGTGATATAAGAAAATGAAAATAATAATAATAACTCTGGAGATTGTCAGCAACTCTTCTCTCACGTTCTCCAGGCTCCTTCAACTGGGCAGATAGACAGGAGTCACACACTCTCTCACAGAAGGGCCTCTTCACCACGTCGGCTCCTCTTCTTCACTGTCCTGCCATCCACACACACTGTCCTCTCTGACAGTCCTGGACATAAGCTGCCCTGCAGCCTATTCTGCTACTAAAGCATTAATATCCTATTTCCACATATATAAGTGAATACAATAGCCTATCTAGCCTACTCTCACAAAGGGGTAATGGGAGGGAATATGATCTACCTTAACAATCCTTGGCTCACGACGCCTGTCCCTCGATGGTGTGAGGGTCCTATGCTTCCTGAGTCGATCCTCGGTGATCCAGGAACGTTCCCACAGGTCCTCAGGTGTCGTGAAGCCTTCGCGTCTTCGCCGTTCCAATCCCTGGGGTTCAGCTATCCCAATCCTGGTCCATCAATGGGCGCTGAGCTAATCACCATATTCACCCACACGTTCCTTCCACGAGGCGTTGCTCCTCGCCCTAGGAACGGTGTCGTCCCTCTAACAACCTCAGTGGATGTGACCCGGTCACAGCTATGCCTGCCCGCCACACCTCTTCCAGGCCCTCACATCCAGCGTCGCCGCCCAGCGTCGTCACCGAATCTTTCCCAAGTTTGGCACTTCTCTGCTCAATCAACTTGGTTCCTTTTGCTTCCCAGAAGCGCGGGGTCTCCTATATATCAGGTGGGCTGCGATGGCTAGCTCTAATCCACTGAGAAAGGCCTGTAAAGCCTCCAATTCTTGAGAGCTGACCGAGATGCGTCCTCACGCTCCCACTGTCAGTCAAACTCTCCCTTGGCGCCGCCCGGGACACTCGGTGACGTCACGGCGGGCTCTCATTGGTCGCCCGTGACCCGAGTCATCCAATCCGTACACGGCTTGGCGTCCATTCCAAAAGGTCATATCTGCAGTAGGGGATACTCTTTCATTTATATTCTGGGCCTCTTTCCCCTTACCTACAGACTTATAATGTAAGTTTCTCCCTGTAGGGAGAGTCGATATGACTCTTACAGCAGGCAACGAAAGAGATAGGAGAGGGCACCGTAACATACCCCTCCCCTTAAAATAAGAGTCATATCGGTTAGTGAATCCGGGAGAGGGCATCTGCTACCACATTCTCCCTTCCTTTAATGTGCCGGATTTCTAGCCAGTACTCTTGTAACAGTAGGGCCCATCTTGTCAGCCTTTGGTTCGTGTTCTTCATCCTGTGCACGAACGTCAAGGGGTTATGATCGGTGAACACTTGCACCGGTCTAGTACCTCCACCCACATAGACGTCGAAATGTTTCAGTGCCAGGATCAGGGCTAGGGCTTCCTTTTCCACTGTACTATAAGCCCTCTGGTACTTTTCGAATTTCTTCGAGTAGAATGCTACTGGACGGTGAACTCCGTCCTTCTCTTGAGCTAACATGGCTCCAATCCCCACGTCGCTAGCGTCGACGTACAAGATAAAGTTCGACTCGAAGTCGGGCGAAATCAGCACTGGCGCTTCGGTTAATAACCGCTTGGTCTTCTCGAAGGACTCCTGGCATGCTTCCCCCCACCTCCATCTAACGTTCTTAGATAGCAATTCAGTCAGAGGGTGTGCCACTGTCGAGAAGTTCTTGCAAAATCCTCTGTAGTATCCGATCATCCCTAAATATCGTAACAATTCTTTTCTCGTCCTGGGATTCGGATATTCTCTGATTGCCTTCACTTTATGGTCTACCGGAGTCACCTTCCCTTGACCCACGATGAAACCTAAGTATTCTAATCGGGCCTTACCGAATTCGCTCTTGGCCAGATTTACCGTCAGGTTCGCTTCTTCCAACCGTTGGAATAACTCCGTCAGTCGACTCATGTGTTGTTTCCAGCTATCGGCGTACACCACAATATCGTCTATATACACGGCGCAACCGTCCATCCCTCTTAGCACTTCGTTCATCATCCTCTGAAAACAACTTCCGCTGTTCTTCATACCAAACGGAAGTACCTTATACTGGTACAATCCGTCTGGAGTAGCAAACGCTGAGATCTTTCTCGCACTCGGAGACAAAGGGATTTGATAGTATCCTTTCAGCAGATCGACCTTGGTAACAAACCTTGCGTTTCCCACTTGGTCGACGCAATCACTTATTCGGGGCATCGGGTGAGAATCCGACACGGTTATGGAATTCACTTTGCGATAGTCGGTGCAAAAACGATAGGATCCATCACTCTTCTTGACCAGCACACAGGGCGAGCTCCACTCACCATTGCTGGGCTCAGCGAGATCATTCGCTAGCAAATATTCCACCTCCTGTCGCATGATCTTCCTCTTTTCAGGACTCACCCGATAAGCGCTCTGCTTGATTGGCTTTCCTCCGCGCACGTCCACTTCGTGCACCACACTCTTGTGCCGTCGGGGCACATCCGTGAAGAGCGACTTGTTCCCTCGTATCAGCGTCACTAGATCTCTCCTTTTCCCTTTATCCAGATGACGCAGCCTCTCTTCTAGATGTACCAAACTCTCTGTGTTTGACAGGCGTGTACCATCGGCACGGGCCCACTTTCTTTCCTCTGCTGGCAACACTTGGCTCATCTCCATACACAGAGCCAATTTCCCTTCCTGGGACGGTGTTGCTCCCTTCACTCCCGAACTCTCTTGCTCCTCTGGGAAGTATGGCTTCAAACGATTGATATGACATACCTGTGTCTTGTTAGGGCGATTCGGCTTACTGATCTCATAACTTACAGGACCCACACGGCGAACAACCGAGTATGGACCACCAAAGCGTGATTCCGTCACTCTACCTCTCCCAGGTAGCAACATCATCACTCTGGCTCCTGCCTCGAACTCCCTCGGGACAGCCTTCTTGTCGTACCAGATCGACATCTTCTCTTGAGCTGTCTTCAGGTGATCAGCAGCCAGCTCCTTCGCCGTTTTCAACCGTTCGTGGAATCTCCGCACATACTCTTCCACTGTCACTAATGTTTTCCCGCCGTCAACTGCTCCTTCAGCATCGATAACGGGCTCCTTACCTCGTGTCCAAACACTAGCTGGAATGGAGAGAATCCCAGAGACTCAACAATAGCATCTCGGATCGCAAACAGGGCTGGACAGACAGCCTCATCCCATTCCGCTCCCTGTTCTGCACAATACACCCTTAAGATGGTCTTCAGAGTGGAATGGAACCTCTCAATCGCTCCCTGCGATTGAGGTCTATAAGGAGACGATCGTAGTTGGGCTATTCCCCAGCTTGCCATAGCTTGCCTAAACCACTTCGACTGGAAAACGCTTCCACAGTCGGACTGGATCTTCTTGGGCACACCTACCCAAGCAAAGAACCGCTGAAGGTGTCCCATGACGCATCTCGATGTCACCTTCCGCACTGGGATCGCCTCTGGAAATCTCGTCGAAGCACACATGATAGTCAATAAGTAATTATTCCCTTTTCTGGTCTTAGGTAGTGGTCCCACGACGTCGATTATTAGGCGTTCAAACGCCTGGCCGAACGCCGGAACTGGAACCAAAGGTGCTTTCGGGATGGCAGGGACGTTCTTTCCCGCTCTCTGGCACGGGAAACACGTCTTGCAAATTCTTCTTACATCCGCGTCCATGCCCGGCCAATAAAAATGTTCCCGAAGCCTGCTTAAAGTCTTGGTCACTCCCAAGTGACCCGCGGGATCCACTGAGTGTGCAAGCTTCAGTACCGCGTTTCTGTACCGCGCCGGCATCACCACCTGACGCCTCACTCTCAGCACATCATCACCCGCTTCTTCCCTAACCGGTCTCCACTGCCTCATTAACACTCCCTTCTCCACGAAGAAGTGAGTTGGTGACTCGGGTCCGGCGAGACCTCCTTCAGCCTCCCGTACCAACTCAGGAAACTCTTCCCTTTGCAGCTCACCTAGACGGGTGCGGTCAATGCCTAGAGGACTGGTGAGAGTAACTTGGACACTCCTATCCGACCCTTCCTCACCTGTCGCTTGTCCTCTGGCCTCCTCTCGGAACAAATGATCGAGCCCCAGGTCACCCGGCATGTTCTCTTCGGCGTGACTGGATCCGCTCACATCATCTTCCCTCACGTCTCGTCCCGACGTCACCGCGCATACCGGAAATGCCACTCTCGCAATTTCCGTTTCGCCACTGCTGGCGCCCGTCCTGCTGCTCTGTCGATAGGGTTCTATACACTCCTCACCTTTAATCAAATTCGGGAGAACACATCCCCCACAGGAGTCGTTCCCTAGGATCACCTGAGCTTCCATCCTGGGCAGTAGAGCACAGACCCCTACTACAAGAGTCTGACAACCATAGTCTGAATTAAGAGTCACCTTATGAAGGGGCATCCTCACTTGTCCCCCCAACGTCCTTATCAGGGCTTCCCCTGTACTGGAACGTCTGTAGTCCTCGGGGAAGAGGGATTCACTAACAAGGGTGAAGTCGGATCCAGTGTCCCTCAGCATCCTTGCTGGCACAGGATCAGCTCCTCTTATCTTCACCGTCCCCTCACACACAAAGGGGTGAATCCTCTTCTCCCTTATCACTGGCATATCACCTGAATTATCGTTGGCTTCTTCGCTTCCTATCCTCGCGAAAGCCACATTCCCACTGTGCCTGGGGCGCTGCACTCCCTTGCGAAGTGTCCTCGTCCCCCACAGTTGTAACACCGACCACCTCTCCTGGGCGACCCTCTACTAGTCACCCTGGTAGCACCAACGGTAGAGGTTCCCTGGGTCCTCCTAGGACTCCCCGTCGTCGGTTCCCGGGCAGCAGCACTCGCTCCCGAGCTAGGTCCACTGCTCACAGCTTGGGGCTTCCTTCCCGCGTCCCTTGAGCTCTTGAACCGGGTTACCTCATCGGGCACACTACTCTTGGGAGAGTCCCCACCCGTCCTCGCTCCTCCTGAACTCCTAAAGTTCCCTCCCGACCTGGGGTAAGGCGAGTGTCTGGGCGGCCCCTCCCTCCTGAGATGTAGTGCCTCTTCCAGCATGTCGGCTCGGTCCGCTGCAGCCTTTAGGTCCTTAATACCTGCTTATCTCACCTTTACTCGCAACTCTGGATGGAGCACTGACATAAACTTCTCCATCACTATCAGTCGTTTGATATCATCCGCCGACTCCGCTTCCTCCGCCTTCAACCACCGTATGAACTTCCGTTCCATATCCCTGGCGGTCTCGGCGTAAGACTTTCCCGACGCTCTTGTACACTCTCTGAACCGCTTCCGGTACATCTCCGGAGTCAGCCGGAATGAGTGGAGCACCGCATTCTTAATTGCGTCGTAATTAGCACACTCTTCTAGGTTGTTGGAAATTTCCAACACTTATCATCTACTGTTGTATTATAATAAATTATCATCACCTTACTAATTGCAGTAGTTCTTAACACCACTAACAGTAGTGTTAATATAATTTAATCTGAGCCTATTGCTGATAATATGACTCCTGATCATGTAAAATCGAGTTATTAATTGAAATTATTTAGTAACAGTTTTTATTCTGTTACGATCGAATGCTCTGGAGAAGTATAAATATCATCTCCATTTCTCGCTAGAGATCATTTATCGAGAATATTATAATTATTAAATCCCTATAATTCCAACCCAGTTCATATTCTCGCATTTCATCCATAATTGCGCGGAAAAGAATAATTCGTGTTTAATAATTTCCGTGATGAATGCGAGAGCGGGGAGGGAGGAAGGCGGCGACGCCATTACTCAACAGGGCTTGGTCACGAGGCAGCGTGGGTGAGGCACATGGCAGCTGCTGGGAGATTTATCGACAAGAATTACGTTGATACCCAGTTAATAAGTGAAAATTACTTGCCTATGTGTTCTCTAGTGCCTCGTCAGTTAATAACGCGTCGACAATTAGAACCAGGACTCGTAATTAAGTGTGCACAGCAGTGAACATTGAGACTGGCAGACGCGAATTTCGGCAGACCTCAGTACTCTGTTACGCTCACATAAGTATTTCCCTAGTTTTGGTGCATCAAAGTAGGTAGTACATTTGTGAGTAGTTTGTCGTCAGGAAGAATGAACATCAAAAATAACATGTTAGTAATGTTTATCACTCATCTCAGTTTCATGAATATCTGAACATAATTTGTAGCCTAGTCAATCGCTACTTTACATTCCTTTGCTTACAGCGTGTATTTGAGGTGCCAGCAAGATTCTCATCAATCGTGTTATTTACCTCGAGTTCTTTCTCTATGGGGATTCCGTGACCACGAGGACGAATGATGAACTGGCGTTAGAAATCGTCTTACAGCTAAGACACATTTTTCGTACAAATTTATTCAATTTGATTATTGATTCTATATAATTCATACAATTTTCTATTGAATAATTATTGCCAGATTTGGTAATTAATGTTTATGCTCTAACTGTGCTCAGTATTTATGCTCAGTGATTAATGATGATTAATGATCATAATGATTATAATTTGATTACCATATATTTGAATATATTGTAGTTAGATTTACCATGTTATTAATACCACAATGAACTAGTGACGAACCACACTGGTTCCTAGATATATATGAACTTCTAGAAATAACCCCCCAATGTTGATATTTGAGGCTTTGGCTTTAATTAATAATTACAGTCTTCATTTATTTCAAGTGATTATTCATTAAATGAGTTTCCATAGACACTGGTTCTCTAGTGTCATTCAAATGATCACTTTTATTTGTTTTCCCTCTTTTCTCAAAAGTGGGTGGTCCTTCGAGTTATTTCAATACAATAATTAAATAATTTAATTTCTGAGTTCAAGCCCCAGATACCCAACATTTTGGTCTTTTCGAACCGGATGATTACTAATCAATTAAACTATATCAGTTCTCAGACCAGAACAACATTTTGGTCTTATCGAACTGGATACATACCAATTACCATTAAACTGTATCCGTTCTCAGAAACCAAAACAACATTTGGTCTCTTAGAACTGGATACAATCCAAGAAATTCTTACAACTAGTCCTGTACTAATGAGTAGTACATACATTATACATTTTTGTGCTGACCCTACCAAGGGTGGGATTCAACATTACAGTAACTCTGATTAGAGTGTACCCATATCAATTATTTGTGTATTCATTATTTTTGTGTGTGGTTTTGAGTGTTGCTGTATGATCACCATTACATCTAATGGTGATAAAGATGAGCTAGCCGGACGAAAGTTAATGGTGACATGCAGACACCACTCAAAATCTTTAGCTACATACTGTTAGGTAGGGACATTTAACCTCAAAGTGAGGTAGAGTTTAATTTAGCCAGAATTCAGGCTATACTCAATATTAATTATCAACTAATGAACAAGTATCCCAGCTTCATTAGTAATATTCAATCAAGTCCTATGAAATTTGGACTTAAAGCTAACATGGCTACTCCTGAGCAATTAAGGAGAACCTATATTGGCCTCAAAGGCCATTTAACTAGACTAATTAATAAGTCTGATGACTTGTCCAAGGCAACTCCCATTGATTACTATCTACTAGAATCATCAGTGAGAGTAGCTAATCTTAAGTTTGATCAAGTTAAATCTGCAAGTCAGTCTTATCTTAACTCACTGAATGCTACTGAAACTGATCTAGAGGAATTAGATCAAATTGTAGCAAATATTTCCCAGTACGAAGATGAGACTCAAGATAAACTTGATGTACTATCCAGTATAGTAAACCATCAATCCAATACAAATTCTACTATGTCTCAATCCAGTAATCAATTACCTGAGGTTCGTCTACCTACTTTAGACTTACCTACATTTGCAGGACTGGATGAAGAAAATTGGGACACATTTTGGACTTCATTTGAAGTTCATATCCATAACAGGTCTTATCTTGACCCAATTTCTAAATTTCATACCTGATTAGTCTTCTCAAAGGGGAAGCTAAAAAGGTTATAAATAACTTAGCTCTCACTGAGAGTAATTATGTGGAAGCTATAAAACTGCTGAAGTTGAATTATTGCAACCAGGAGTTAAGTATAGCTAACCTTTATTACCAATTGCTAGATCTGAATGCACCAAGTAACAGACCAGACTCACTTCAAAGCTTCAGACTAGAAGCAGAGTCTCTAGTGAAGGCCTTAGGTACTAAAGTTGATGTACCAGCTTCAGAATGGTCAATCAAGTTACTTTTGCAGAGGAAATTGCCTCAAAATATCTTAGCAGAAATATGCTCACATTATAAAACCGAGTTTCTCACTCTCGAGCAAATATTCGAGGGGCTGAGAATAACAGTTAACAGGTTGAAGACTCATGATAAGATTAAACCTGAGTCTAAATTACCTAACATTGACATCTCAGTCAAACCCAAATTGACTTTGAATAAATCCAATAAATCTAAGCCTAAGACTACTCCATCCACTGGAAAAGGGAGTGGTAGTGTAGGTATTTATACTGTATCTCCCTCTGACACTGCAACTGATGTGTCTACTAAAAGGACAAATTCAGTCAGAGAGAGAAGGTGCCTGTTCTGCGATCAAGAACATCTCACCTACAAATGTACTGTTTATCCTAACTTTAATACCAGGATTAAACAACTTCAAGAATTACACAGATGCACCAAGTGCATGGGTTCTCATGAACCCAGTAAATGTGTTGTGCAGCTACGGTTATGCAGTAGATGCCACAAAGGTGTACATCATTATGCCTTATGTAGAACAATTTCTACCCAATCTGTGACACCTGGGAAGAATTCTATGAATTCTACCACAGTACAATATTGCAAGGTACATCAAGAAATAAGTGTACTTGCTACTGAGTCAGGCAATAATACCACTCTGCCTACAGCTCAACTTAAACTAATAGACAAGAAATCTAGAGTTAACACTAGAGGTCTCTTTGATCAGGGATCACAGAAAACCTTCATCACGCAACAATTAGTTGAGCAGTTAAAATTAAAACCTGCCAAAGTGTGAGACTGAATATTTCTGGGTTCTTGACTAATAGTGGACCTCGTGAATACCAAGTAGTCAAGGTATTAGTGAGACTTGGATCTTCTACTAGTCCAATACAAGCGGTAGTAGTTGATAAACTGCCTTCAGACCTGCAGGTCACAGGACTAGCTCGCACTGCGAGATATCTTAAACGAAACCGCATGAGGCTAGCAGATCACAAAATAAATTCTGACTGCCTCACAGATGTTGGTATACTTATAGGCGCTGACCATTATTATAAATTTATAACTGGATGCACCAGACAACACGGAATGAATTTGTTGTCATCTGCTGGAGGCAAGTTGCTTACTGGACCGGTGCTTTTCCAACAAAAAACAGCGTCAACCAACAAACAAGATAACAAGGCAATAGTGGCGTGACTAGGCTTGGAACAGTCACCCCTACATTTCAGAGAAATATCTGAAGATTATGAGTCTGAACCACCTGTACATCGTCTGTGGGATTTAGACACTTTAGGTATTGTCCCTGAACAACCAAGTCCTGATGATATGTGGACTTACCAGCAATATCTGGATACAGTTGTCTATAAAGACAAACAATACTGGGTGAGACTGCCATGGAAGTTGAATCATCCACAACTTCCAGTTAATTATTTCATGGCAGCCTCTCAATTAGAGTCACAATTAATACAGCTGAAAAAA
>WNGS01118135.1:0-13161 GCA_020271785.1 Procambarus virginalis
AGAGAACTGTAGTTTTCTTATTATTTGTATGGTGACCTATGTTATATGCCCCAGTAACTGGAGTATTTTTTGCTAGCCTTTTTTTTTACCCTAGACAAATATTGATTATTGGTTAGGTTATGGATCCCAGGGATGCTGTGGAGCATGAGGTCATGACATTAAGAGGGACTGTATACACCCCTCTCAGCACGAGGGGATGTTCAAGCAGCCACTCACCAAAGACACTCACCAAACACCACACTCACCTGACAAGGTTATCTGGAAATTCGTGCTGGGTGAGGTAGCCGTTGGACATGATAGCAATGTTCTTCTTGAAGGACTCGTTGTAGCTCTGCCACTGTGAGAGGTCTCGCATTAGGTAATAATTATAATTATTTGACATATAAGCCAATTATTATGTGACGTTGATTATCACGTCCTTGTTACAGTATGTTGTTTGTGTCATTAAGTTGACTTCCTGTGTAACACACGTGACTGTACATTCACACACACACATGGTGTACACAACACATTGGCCTATACAGGCATACGAGTATACACTGACTTAAGTGTACACACAGACATACATGGGAACACAGACAAATGTATTCACATCCACAAAAGCTACACATCTACAATCATACACAAAAATCTCAAACATAGACACATGGGGTAAGGAAAAAAAAAAGACAAATGTACACATAGAATCAACAATGTACCACATAAATCAATATTAGTTTGTTCTATCAACAATTTAAATCCCCAACTATAAAGAGAATTACAGTAGATTTCAAACAGCATCGAACCATTGTTTGATAATTTATCTTTTTGCTCTTACGATGTTAGTCAAAACATCATCTAATTTGCTTTTTAATATACAAAAGGAATTACTTTGTCACTAGTGAGATCGGGGGTCTTAATGTCAGTGAAAAAAGCTATTTTAACCCTTAAGATAAGCACAAGTCAATAAAGGGGTGTAAAATAGGACCTCGTTGTATATTCCTGTGCTCTTATATGTTAAATTTCATATACAGGCATAGTTTATATTAGGTCAGATTTCATGCATAGGCCTAGTCTAGGCAAGGGTTGCACACATAGGCCGAGTTTAGATTAGGCTGTCAACACAAAATGCGGTCACTAAGAAGCACACAATGAGACCAGAGTGGTACGTATGGACTATTGTACCGTGTCTAGAGTAACAAAGCTGTACCGGCCGGTTCATGGTCGTGGTTCATGGAGTGGCCCAAACACAGCCAGAACGGTACACACAGACACCTCGGTACACGAACGAAAAAGATACAGAGTGCGTTCCACGAACAATCACAAGGGTACACCCACTCATGATGGTACAGCAAACTTAGAACATGAAGATTGGTGTAGGTACACTACAGTACACTGACTCACCCTGTACACGAGGAGAAGGGTAAGGGGCACACACACACACACACACACAGTTACAACTTTAAACTGACTCACCCAGGTAAACATGAATATATATATATATATGAATAAGAATAGTTGTGGAGACTCACGTCGGTGAGCGGGATGCCGTTGACGGCCACGTATGTCTCCGGTATGTTGGGGGCCCGAGTGGTGGTGGAGGGCGGCGCCTCTGTCGTCACCTCCACTGTGGCACCAGGCAGGCGGGCACCAGGCAGGCAGGTGGGCACCAGGCAGGCAGGTGGGCACCAGGCAGGCAGGTGGGCACCAGGCAGGCACCAGGCGGGCACCAGGCGGGCACCAGGCGGGCACCAGGCAGGCACCAGGCAGGCACCAAGCAGGCAACGAGGGGTTAGCGAAAGAGAGAGAGAGAGTACGACGAGGGGAAATGTGGAATGGAGAAAAACATAAGAGAAAGCAAGAGAGGAAAGGGAAGCAAAATACCAAAAGAAAGAGCGTCACAGGAAAACAGTTACTCTTACTGTGAAAGTTACATTCAAGTTCCAATATCACACATCTCCCAGATGGCAAGTATTGAGTAAGTCATCACTGCCTCAAGATGCAAATATTCTCTACCAATCTACTCACGAATCTTGTATCGGAATCTCTAACAGTAAACACAAAACATTCCTTGCCAAGTGCAAGACTCATTAGCTCAGAATAATGACCTAAACACATTCAGTTTCCAATAAATGTTAAGGCACCTGGGACGCATCTGGGGACCACATGATGAACATCTATACATACTAACGGTCTTGCTTATGTGAGAGCAGATGCAACATTTTAATTCATGTCTATGTTGCAGGTGGTAATTTGCCGATACAAAGACATTTGTCACTCCTGTCGACATACTGACCTGTGGTGTTGTAGGTGATGTTGAAGCCCTTGGCGTCGGCGGCGCTCACTGTGGAGTAGAGGAAGATGTGGCCGACACCGGCTGGTATCATCACCTTCTGAGGTTGCTGGCGATGTCCGAAGAACATGAGCTCATTGCCTTGCAAGATGTCGTTACCTGCAATACGGTACATGTCTGTCACAAGCAGTCATGTGCGCGCGCGCGCGCGCGCGCACACACACACACACACACACACACACACACACACACACACACGCACACACACGCACACACACACACACACACACACACACACACAGGATCGTATCTCGATCCTGCAAGCACAAATAGGCGAGTACACACGCTGCGGGAAATGCACCTTACGACCCTGGAACAGAAGAGTAAGGGGGACATGACCCCTACAAAACCTCAGGGGAATCGACGGGAAACAAGACGAAAATCTTTCCCGGGGACCGAACAAGGGGACACAGGTGGAAACTGAGTACCCAATGAGCCACAGAGGACGTATAGAAAGACTTTTTCAGTGTCAGAGGTAGTAACAATGGAATGCATTAGAGTGATGTGGTGGAGGCTGACCATACACAGTTTAAAGGTAGATATGATAGAGCCATAGGCTCAGGAACCTGTACACCAGTTGATTGACGGTTGAGAGGCAGGACCAAAGAGCCAGAGCTCAACCCCCGCAACACAATAGGCGAGTAAATAGGTGAGTACACACACACACATCTTTCATCTGTCACAACTCTTCATGCAGCCCCAGCATGGAGTCCCGTATCTAGTCAAGCACTAAGACGTAAACTGAGAAAGGTTCTAAGGTATTGCCACCAGGCTAGTTCCGGAACTAGAGAGGATGAGCTATGAGGACGACTAAAGGAATACAACCTCACTTCGTTGGAAGACAGAAGAGCTTGGGGAGACATGATCACCACATCAAATTCGCGGGGGACACAGGAGTTGATATGACTTTTAACACGGAGGGGCACGACTCACTAAGGGGACCAGGTGGAAGCTGAGTGCCCACAATGAGCCACAGGATATAGAAAAGAACTTTTTCAGTGTCAAGTGTTTGAAAAGGAATGCACTACGGAAATGCGATGTGTGGATGGTGGCACTCCATACACAGTTTCAAATGTAGATATGATAGAGTAAGGTAAGTAATTATCAAAAGAAGGCACCAAACCGGGAAGGCTATGTAGCACCATCAAATGTGCGGAATAATCAGAGGGCGCTAAATATCACCAAGGATGCCAATACGAGAACAAAAACGCATAAGGCGAACGATATCAAAAGTATCCGAGTCACCAAGAATTCTATTGAGGGACAAGTGACCGCGAGGGGCGGTCGGAAAGCAAGACACACGCTCGTCCCGGAAGTCAGGACATTCAAGAAGGACATGCACGACCGTAAGAGGGACAATGCAATTAGGACAATAAGGAGCAGGGCGGCGCTCCATCAAGTGACCATGGGTTAAGCGAGTATGGCCAATACGCAACCTCGCCAGAGCAGTTTCCCACCGCCGGTTACGGTGGTAGGAGGATGGCCACGAGGAAACACAACATTTAAGAGTACGGAGTTTGTTACCAGTAACAGACGACCAAGAAGCCTGCCAACGGGTAAGGATGGAGGAATGGATAACCGGGTAAAAGTCGGAATATGGAATACCTTTACGAGAGATGGGACAAGAGCGGACAGCTTCCTTGGCGGCAGCATCCGCACGCTCATTTAAAGACACACCAATATGGCTGGGAACCCAACAAAACTCAACCGACTTAAACTTACTGTGAACAAGAAACAGCCAATGCTGGATCTCGACAACTACTGGATGAACCGGATTAAAGGACCCGAGAGCCATGAGGGCACTACGAGAGTCAACAACAACCACAAAGGAAGACTGACAACGAGAAAGCAGGAGACGAAGAGCATAGAGAATAGCATAAAGCTCCGCTGTAAAGATGCTAGTCTCCGGAGGTAAGCGACACATATAAGTGCGATCAGGAAAAACAACAGAGTAGCCAACACCGTCCGCAGACTTAGACCCATCGGTGAAGACAGAAACGGAGCGGGAGTGAGAAGAAAAGTGCTCAAGGAAAAGGCGTTTTAGAACCGTAGGAGGGGTAAAAGCTTTAGTGACGCGGGTCAAGGATGTACAAAACTGCGGAAGGGGGACTCTCCACGGGGGCAAAGAAGGAACAACACGAGGAGAAACATTAGAAACACGAACGGAAAGAGAATCCTGTAAGCGAGATAACCGGACAGAAAGAGGGAGGTGGTGAAGAGGAACAGGAACCGCAGGAGGGGTAAAAGTTAAAGCACGACAGAGGCGAGAGGAAGGATGTTGCAAGGACCGCGCAAGATAGCGAAGACAGTAGCGATCACGGCGGTCCTGGAGAGACAGGAAGCCAGTGTCAACATACAAGCTAAGGACGGGAGTCGAACGAAAGGCACCAGAACTGAGGCGCAGCCCAGTATGGTGCAAAGCATCAAGACGGCGAAGAGCAGAAGGAGAAGCAGAAGAGTAAGCAGGGCAACCATAATCGAGCTTAGACAGGACGAGAGAGGAATGCAAAGCAAGGAGAGTGCGCCTATCCGCTCCCCAAGAAGTATGGGACAATACTCGAAGGAGGGTAAGGGCCTTAGAGCACTCAACACGGAGGTAAGAGATATGGGGAGACCAAGACAAACGAGTGTCAAGGAATAACCCCAAAAGCTTCGCGGAATCTTTGTACTCAAGGGGATGACCATAAAGTGACAAAGAGGGACGAAGAACGACCCGTTTCCGAGTAAAAGACATGGCACAAGTCTTAGAAGTAGAGAACTTGAAGCCATGATCGGTGGCCCAAGACGACACGGCATCAATCGCAAGTTGAAGCCGGCGCTGAAGGAGAGGCGAATCATCACCCTGACAGCAAAGGGTAAGATCATCGACATAGAGAGCGGAGAAGACACCTGAAGGAAGAGAGGAAAGAAGACCATTGAGGGCAACCAGAAAAAGAGTAGTGCTCAGAACACTACCCTGGGGCACACCTTCGTATTGCTGAAAAGAGGCAGAGAGAGCGGTACCAAGGCGCACCCGAAAGGAACGACGAGAGAGGAAGCTGCGGAGAAAGAGAGGGAGATGACCACGAAGGCCAAAAGAATGAAGCTGGGATAGAATATGATATCGCCAAGTGGTGTCGTAAGCCTTTTCCAGGTCAAAAAGGACGGCAACAACGGAGGTCCTCGCAGCAAAAGCAGTACGAATATAGACCTCCAAGTTCACCAGGACATCTGTCGTGCTGCGGCACTTGCGGAAACCAAATTGAGAAGGGGAGAGGAGGTGATGGTGTTCCAGGAACCACATCAGACGAACGTTAACCATACGTTCAAAGAGTTTGCAGACACAACTTGTGAGGGCAATAGGGCGAAAGTCCTTAGGGGAAGTTCCCAGAGACCCTGGTTTGCGAACAGGGAGGACAACGGCATCGAGCCAGTCCTCAGGGACTGACGACGACTCCCAGATCCGATTATACAGACTCAGTAAATACTGAGACGTGCACGGAGGGAGATGGCGAAGCATCTCATAATGAATACCATCGGAGCCCGCCGCCGTAGAACCGCAGAGGGCCAGGGCAGAACGAAGTTCAGAGAGAGAGAAGGGATCGTTATAGGAAAGTCGAAGACGAGTGCAGAAATCTAAAGGACGAGACTCAAGGACAGGTTTACGAAGAAGGAAAGATTGGGGAAGATGAAGACCAGAGCTAACAGAAGAAAAGTGGGAACCCAGTTCGGTAGCGACCTGCAACGGGTCCGCCACAAGAGTACCACGGAGGTGAAGGACCGGGGAAACATCGGGAACGAACTTACCCGCTATCTTGCGGATACGCTTCCAGATCTGTGGCAGGGGAGTTTCGGACGTAATTGTGGAGACATAAGAAGCCCAACATTCACGTTTAGCCGTACGGATGGCCCTACGGGCCACCGCACTCGCTTTCCGAAAGAAAAGAAAAGAATCGGTCGTCTGCCGACGGCGGTGCCTCTTCCAGGCTGCACGCTTACAGCGGACAGCCCGAGCACAGTCCGCATTCCACCAGGGAACGCACTTCCGTGGACCCCGAGAGGAAGAGCGAGGAATAGAGCGGAGGGCAGCGTCGAAGACAGTGTCATGAAAAAGGAGGAGAGCGCGAGGGAGAGGCAGAAGGGAGAGGTCAGAGAGAGCAGCACTGAGGGTAAATAGGTTCCAGTCCGCTTTAGCAAACTGCCACCTAGGGAAAGAGAGGGAAGGGCGAAAAGAGAAAAAGGAAACAAGGATGGGGAAATGATCACTGCCATGGAGGTCATCAAGAACCTGCCACGTGAAATCTAAGTAAAGAGAGGAAGAGCAGAGAGAAAGATCAAGACAGGAAAGGGTGCGAGTCCGAGAGTCCAAATGAGTGGGCTCACCAGAATTCAGAAGAGACAGGGAAGAAGAGAGGAGAAACGGCTCAAGAAGGCGACCTCGGGTATTCGTCAGAACATCACCCCAAAGAGAATGACGACAATTGAAGTCACCCAGCAGGAGCACAGGCTCCGGCAAGGAGTCCAGGAGGTGTTTCAAATCAGGAAGAGAAAGCGGGACACTCGGGGGGAGATAAATGGAACAAACTGTGTACCATTTCCCCACAAAGATACGAGCAGCAGAACAATGGAGAGGCGAAGGAAAAAGTAAAGGAACAAAGGGAACATCAGCGCGAATCAAGAGAGCAGAAGAATTAGGAGCCCCAGCAACGGCTGGGGGGGGGGGAGAGAAAGGAATAGCCACGAAAACGACCAGGACGAGCACCAAGCATCGGCTCCTGGAGACAGACACAAAGGGGCGAAAACCGCGAAATCAGAAGTTGGAGTTCGAGGAAATTGGCGTAATAACCTCGAACGTTCCATTGAAGAATAGACATCGACGAGAAGAGAAAGGACAACAACAGAAAACAAGGAAGAAACAAAGGCGAAAGAGCAACATAGCACGTTAAAGAATATCAGGGTCGGGATCAGGGTCAGCAAAGTCAGGGTTAGGGGGCATGGGTAAACTGAGCAAAGACGGAGGGAAGGAAGCGGGAGAACAGACCAGAGGTGGGCGGGCGGGTCCGGAGGAGGAGGAGGAAGAGGAGGAGACAACGGAGAGGAGCAGTCAAGGACAGCAGCAGGAAGAGGGGGAGTAGAAAGAGGGGAGCGCACCTCAGCAAGGGCAGCAACCGAAAGGGAAGCAGGGGCCAAAGAAACCTCCATAGCAGGAACAGGGGGCGCAACCACTGAAATGGGAGGGGAAGGAGCAATAGAGCCAGTAGTAGGGGCCGAGGAAGAAAGCGAAGCCTTCTTACCCGCCGGGGAGGAGGAAGGAGAGGAGCCAGGCTTACGCTTCTGACTTAAAGAGACCGGTGTCCCAGCAACTACGTACGGGCAACGGATTCCAGTGTCTCAACAGGAGAAGCTGAACGAGAGCACACACGACGGCCGTTAGGAGAGCGATGGACATCCGCCTGCACCGACAGGCGGCGGGGAGAGTCAAGAGGAGGAGAAGGATGGGAAGGAGGATCGGAGGGAGACGAGGAAGAAGACACAGGAGACACGACAGACCGGGTAGAAAGAAGGGGAACCCCAGACAGAGGACCAGGAGGGGGACCCTTCGGGACAGAACTCAAAGGAACAGAGGAGGGGGCAGTGGGCGTATCAGGGTCCAAGGCCCGGAAACGGTTGTGAGTCTGAGGAAGGTGGGAAGGACGAGGAGAAGAAGAGCGCAACACGCGAGCATAAGAGATATTAGCATAAGGCGGGAGCCGGCGAACCTGGCGCCTCGCCTCAGGAAAAGATAAACGCTCCCGGTGCTTCAAGTTGAGGACGGCTGCCTCAAGCTTGTAATGGACACACGCACGGGAGAAGGTAGGATGGGCCTCACCGCAGTTGAGGCAACGAGCCTGGGGAGAAGTGCACTCCGACTTAGAGTGACCTTCGCCACCACACAAAGGACAGAGAGAGACAGTCCCAGAGCAGCGGAGGGCACCATGCCCAAACCTCCAGCACTTGTTACAGAGCCGAGGAGAAGGAATGTACTCCTGGACAGAGCACCTGGCACCAGCAAGAATGACAGAGGGTGGAAGGGTCCTACCATCAAAGGTAATCTTCACAACCCGAAGGGGTTGACGGCGACTACCACGAGGGGGACGAGTAAACGTGTCCACCTGGAGAATAGAATGGCCCTGGGCAGCAAGGATATGTCGAATATCGTCGTGGCAGTCTCGCAGATCCCGAACACCGGTCGCAACATGGGGCGGGAGCAGAATAGTGCCAACACTGGCATTCAACTGAGCGTTCTTTGAGACCCGAACAGGGGTCTCGCCAAGGCAGGATAAGGCAGCCAAGCGGGAAGCAGCATCCTGAGAAGGAGCAGCAACGACACGTGTACCGAGACGAGTGGGGTTGAAAGTAACAGAGGCATCCACGGAATCAACGAGATGTCGATGGAGGGAGAAATCGTCAGGAGGCGCAGAATCAAGAGGGAGGAGATCAAAATATTTGGCCCACGAAGCGGGACCAAACAAGGCTTGATAGGTATCAGAACGGGAAGGAATCGAGCGAGGGCGGCCGTGACGAGGACGGCGTTGAGAACCCCCAGAGAGAGAGGGGTTAAAAGGCGCAGTAGTTACAACTAGAGATGGAGCCGCGCCAGGGGACGAGGTAGTCACCACTGGGGGCTTGGGGCTCGACCCAACCACAGAGGAGGGAGGGGAGCCGAGGGGAGGAGTCAGAGAGGCCAAAGGAGGAGCAAGGTCGGGGCCCAATGCAGCGGAGGCTACAGAGCCCGGTCTTCCAACACGGACCGACTCGGGGGCTTGGTCGCCCACCCCACGAGCCTGAGAAGGTAAAGGAGAAACAGTAGAACCAGTAAACATCATCGCTACGAGAAAAAATATTCATTCACGAATGTGCCCCCACACCCACCACGGAGCCACAATTAGAGGCAGGACACCCAACAAGAAGCTATCGCCGATCATGCCGGGGCCTCCTAGGGGTGCGTCGTGAGTATACGCCCCACAAACGCCACCTTAAGAACCGACAGTCCGTCGAGATCGGGTTCAGTGACGAAAGGGGGATTGACAATAAAAGGTTCCCCTCGCTCTCGACGTTGGGTACTACAGTTCTACGGGTGCAAGAGTATGCCTCCTCAAGCACCCGGGCGTCAAAATAGAAGAAGTCCAAAGGAAGAACCAAAACAAGCAAA
The DNA here is from genome assembly GCA_020271785.1 of Procambarus virginalis. Classification (NCBI taxonomy): domain Eukaryota; kingdom Metazoa; phylum Arthropoda; class Malacostraca; order Decapoda; family Cambaridae; genus Procambarus; species Procambarus virginalis. The sequence continues at coordinate 9,504 of WNGS01118135.1, forward strand.
AGGTCGGCAGGAAACGGCAAGCAGATAGGAGAAGAGGGGGGAGAAAAACGAAACAGAAGGAAAAGGAAAAGGCGCTCAGCACAATTGGAGAGGACGGCAGCAGGAGCACAAGGCTACAAAAGGACAGAGGACTGTCCCAAGGAGCATCACTCCGGCAGCCGCCCACTAAGCCCCCTCACGGCATCAACGAGCTGAGCGGGGAGGGGGGAGTTAATAAAAGACTACCTTCAAGAACGGACTCTAAAAGTAGTCCTCAATGGAGTAGAATCCGAAAGTTACTCAATACGTGGAAGCATTCCACTGGGTAGTGTGCTTGGCTCTCTGCTGTGGAATGTCTATTGCAGCAATCTATTTCATTTCATTCCTGAAACTCAAGCCTATGCTGATGACTGCACTCTTTTTTTTTTTAGGCAAAACCCTAGAGTTCACAGATGAAATTGACATTTGGGAATGAAGTTCGAATTTTCAATGACAATGAAGAGTCACGTGTTTAACCTAACTCAAAAGAGAGCCAGGAAACCTTCAACCCTATGGTGCATCTCACACCTTGACAGCAGGGACTGCAAATCCTTATATGACGCACAAGTTCACTCTCATCTAGAGTATACACCACTTTCCTGGATCGCCTGCCCCCTATCATTCATGAGACGTTTGGACAAAGTGGAGAGCCGTGCATGAAGGCTCAAGTCTAGTCTTGACCATGGCTGGTGGAAATGGTCCGAACACTAGAGTCTACAACATCCTTGTTATGTTGATGGTCTTGCTGTTATATACAAGGCCAACATTCTCAAAGTTCTGCACCTGGCCCAACTCTGTGGCCAACCAGTAGTTAACACCTGTTGGACTAGGCTCTCAACCTTCTATAGTCTCATGCTGGAAGTGCATTTCTCAAGAACATCACTCCATCAGCGATCATTCATTCCAAGGCTGATTCGCATCTGGAACTTGTTCTCTCACCAGGTTGATACACACGAAAGAGAGAGAGAGAGAGAGAGAGAGAGAGAGAGAGAGAGAGAGAGAGAGAGAGAGAGAGAGAGAGAGAGAGAGAGAGAGAGAGAGAGAGAGAGAGAGAGAGAGAGAGAGAGAGAGAGAGAGAGAGAGAGAGAGAGATTGCTCAATGTAATATAGAGAAAGAGCTAGGATACAGGGGAGATACCAGCAGCACTTAAATCAGCAGATATAGTTCCTCTGCACAAGTGAGGTAGTAAAGCTTTAACAACAAATTATAGACCAGTTACATTAACATCACACATAATAAAAGTTTTTGAAAGAGTGATTAGGAATCAAATGTTCTCATTAATGGAAAATAATAAACTTCACAACCCAGGACATCATGAATTTAGAGCGGGAAGATTCTGTCTGTCACAGTTACTCAACCAGTATGACAATCACAGAAGCCTTAGAGGAAAAGCAAAATGCAGATGTTATATACACAGATTTTGCAAAGGCATTCAACAAATGTGACCATTGAGTGATAGCCCATAAAATGAAATCAATAGGAATAACGGGTAAAATGGGAGTTGGATTTTCAACTTTCTGACAACCAGAATGCAGAGTGACGGTCAATCAAGTAAGATCAAGCCCAAGTACAGTGAAAAGCTCTGTACTCAAGGACACAGTCCTTGCACCACTGCTTTTTCTCATTCTTATCTCTGATAGACAAAAATACTAGTCACAGCTTCGTGTCATCCTTTGCAGATGATACAAAAATCAGCATGAAAATTGCCACTGTTAGAAGACATTGAAAAACTACAGGCAGATATAAATGAAGTATTCGATTGGGCAACTGAAAATAACATGATGTTTAACGGTGACAAGTTCCAGTACTGAGGTATGGTGGAAACGAGCAACTTGAAAGAAACTCAGGCTACAGGACACAATCAGACCTACTCACAGAAGGAAAGCAACATGTAAAGGTCCTGAGAATTATGATGTGTGATGTGACGGACCTCGGCGCCATTTATGATCCAGGTGCCGAGTCAAACAGTTGACCCTTCCATTAATATCAGTTTCCCATCTTCTAGTCTGCTGTGCTAGGGAGGTGACGAGCTACCAGTGACTGGCAACGTGAGTCAGTGAAACAGAGAGAGTAAAGTACGCTGGTCGACCTTGAGATGTGCTAGCCAGAAGGCTAGAGGACTGCTGTGGACTTCGCTGTTGGAAGGTGCTAATCAGTGGGCTAGTTGAGCACTGAGGACTTCGCTGTTGGAATGTGCTAGCCGGAGGGGCTAGTTGAGGGCTGAAGACTTCACTGGTTGAGCTTAATAGCGAGTGCGGTAGGAGGGGAATGGGCGCTTGAAGACATCACCATAATTGCAGCTAACGTAAGGGCTAGTGATGCTCTGGAGGACCTCTAGTAGTGTATTGTATATAATAGTGATTATAGATAATAAGAACTGATATTTTTAAGTTCTACTTAATTTCATATCTTAATCATTATACTATATTTCCACCAAGGTTAGGAACCTCTGATCTTAAGTAGATCATAGCTGATCTTAAGTAGATCATAGATTAAGTAGAATCATAGCGTTTTAAAAGAACCCAGTTACAGAAGGGCTAGTAACATTTATGGCGTCCCCAGCGGGATTCGAACCCGCGGCCTCTGGCTTAGAATTAGACACCTTCCAACAGTAAAGTCCACAGTATTCAGTGAATGCTGTGAACATTCAGTGAACATAAACGAGATTCAGGGAACATAACAGAGCAAATGTAGTGCCAGCCAGGTTAATAACAGGATGGATTATGAGAACGTTCAAATCCAGGGATCCCACAACAATGCTAACACTATTTAAACCACTGGTGCTGTCCCGTCTTGAGTATTGCTATCTACTCACTTCCCTTTTCAGAGCACGAGAGATCTCTGAATTTGAGGGAATACAGAGACATATACGGCACGCATAGAATCGATAAAACATCTAAAGTATTAGGACCGTCCCGAAGCTCTCAAAATGTACTCTCTGGAAAGGAGACGAGAAAGGTATTAAATAATATATACATGAAAGATACTGGACGGCCAGGTTCCAAATTTGCACAGTAGAATAACATACTGAAGCGAAAGATACGGAAGGAAACGCAAAATAGAAACAGGGAGGAGTAGAGGTGCCATAGGCACAACTAGAGAACACTGACTGGTTATGTTCTCTAGTGTTAGCACAACTAGAGAACAACACGGGTTACTAAGGCCATAGTGTGGGAAAAACCTGCTGTGATTGATATAAGAGGAGACTGCCAGAGACTTGTACTGAACTAAATTAAAAAATTACTGTATGCAAATTAATTCAACTAAAATCTCTAGCTAGGGTCGTAAATCCTAGCTCCTCTTTTCCTAATGACAGATAATGGGCTGTAAGGGGCAGGTGGGGTGAGTGAATTAGTTGATAGGTTGATTGCAGTTCCACGTCCACCTGCCAACAGGTATCTCACATCAGCTTGTATTTTATACAGGATAAGATTTTATAAATTCAGTTATATAACTGAACACTGGCTCTGTTTAAATCAGAGATTTAACATACACAGTCTAGCCTAGCACCTTAGCAATTAACAGCCAATACACTTATACTTTAAACAACTTAAATTGTAAATTGTAAAGTATGATAAATGACCTAAATATGGTCTAAGTACTGTTACTGAGTACTAAAATTATATTCAATTAAATGAC
>WNGS01118138.1:0-12270 GCA_020271785.1 Procambarus virginalis
GCAGGCAGGGGGAGGACCAGGCAGGGGGAGAGTGCCAGGCAGGGTGGAGAGTGCCAGGCAGGGGAGAGGGCCAGGCAGGGGGAGAGTGCCAGGCAGGGGGAGAGTGCCAGGCAGGGGGAGAGTGCCAGGCGGGGGGAGAGTGCCAGGCAGGGGGAGAGTGCCAGGCAGGTGGAGAGTGCCAGGCAGGGGGAGAGGTCTCGCAGGAGCAAGGCCTGGAACCAACTCTCCCACAGTCCCCTCCCAGTGAAACCAACTCTCCCACAGTCCCTCCCAGGTGAACCAACTCTCCCACAGTCCCCCTCAGTGAACCAACTCTCCCAAAGTCCCCTCCCTGTGAACCAACTCTCCCACGTCCCATCCCAGGTGAACCAACTCTCCCAAAGCCCCTCACCTGTGAACCACTCTCCCACTAGTCCCCTCCCTGTGAACCAACTCTCCACAGTCCCCTCCCTGTGAACCAACTCTCCCACAGTCCCCTCCCAGTGAACCAACTCCCCCACAGTCCCCTCCAGTGAACCAACTCTCCCACGGTCCCCTCCCAGTGAACCAACTCCCCCACAGTCCCCTCCCAGTGAACCAACTCTCCCAAAGTCCCCTCCCTGTGAACCAACTCTCCACAGTCCCTCCCAGTGAACCAACTCTCCCACGGTCCCCTCCCAGTGAACCAACTCCCCCACAGTCCCCTCCCAGTGAACCAACTCTCCCAAAGTCCCCTCCCAGTGAACCAACTCCCCCACAGTCCCCTCCAGTGAACCAACTCTCCCACCGGTCCCCTCCTGTGAACCAACTCTCCCACGTCCCCTCCAGTGAACCAACTCTCCCACAGTCCCCTCCTGTGAACCAACTCTCCCACAGTTCCCTCCCAGTGAACCAACTCTCCCACGTCCCCTCCCAGTGAACAACTCTCCACAGTCCCCTCCCATTGAACCAACTCTCCCACAGTCCCCTCCAAGTGAACAACTCTCCCAAAGTCCCCTCCCAGTGAACCAACTCCCACTGGTCCCCTCCCAGTGAACCAACTCTCCCCATCCCTCCAGTGGAACCAACTCTCCCAAAGTCCCCTCCCAGTGAACCAACTCTCCCACAGTCCCTCCCAGTGAACCAACTCTCCCACAGTCCCCTCCCAGTGAACCAACTCTCCCACAGTCCCCTCCCAGTGAACCAACTCTCCCACAGTCCCCTCCCAGTGAACCAACTCTCCCACAGTCCCCTCCCAGTGAACCAACTCCCCACAGTCCCCTCCCAGTGAACCAACTCTCCCACAGTCCCCTCCCAGTGAACCAACTCTCCCACAGTCCCCCCCAGTGAACCAACTCTCCCACAGTCCCCTCACAGTGAACCAACTCTCCCACAGTCCCCTCCCTGTGAACCAACTCTCCCACAGTCCCCTCCCAGTGAACCAACTCTCCCACAGTCCCCCTCCCAGTGAACCAACTCTCCCACACTTCCACGAAGACAAGTGTATTCCTGTACCATCTGACCGAAGCGGAATTTGTATTCTCCGGAGGCTGGGAGATGGGCGCTCCGTCCTCTCCAGTAGGGCCTGGACTCAGCGAATGTGAGCGGGGGCACTTCATGGGATAACATTTTAAGCAACATTCGGTGTGATGCCAGTGTCTACGGCCGACGGTGAAACAGAAGCGAGGCGACACATTGTAAGCGTGTTTGGGATAGTGAGGCAAGTGACTACAGTCGCTGAATCCATATATAACCGCATTCTCATCCATGTGGGCTCGCTTAGAATTTGCGTATACATATACATTTCAAGGAAGTATGTATAAATTATGATGATATTTAGTTAGAAATGACTGCCACAATTCTATACCGAAATAATATACTTTTCCAGCCGTGACAACATCTATGTTGCTCTCAGGAGAAGCTGATGTCCTTCTCCAATGTAAAACTAGAATTTATGAAACGAATTATTGAATGTTCTATCTCTCTCTCTCTCTCCTTTTCTGTCTGTTTGTCTCTCTCCCTCCCTCCCCCCTCCGTCCCACTCTCCCTCCCACACACACTCCCACGTGGTGCGGCCGCCGTGAGTCCATTCATCTCTGGCGACCATTCGCGTCACGTCAATTGTAATGATATATACCTTCACGGCGGGCCCCGAGAGAGCACCTCCAATGCAATTTGTCGTGTTAAAGCTGCGTGTAACGCGTGTGTACGCGCGTGTGTGTGCGCGTGTGCGTGCGTGTCTATGCGTGTGTTTGTGTGTGTTGTACTCACCTAGTTGTACTCACCTGTTGTGCTTGCGGGGGTTGAGCTCTGGCTCTTGGTCCGCCTCTCAACCGTCAATCAACAGGTTACAGTTTCCTGAGCCTATTGGGCTCTATCATATCTACATTTGAAACTGTGTATGGAGTCAGCCTCCACCACATCGCTTCCTAATGCATTCCATTTGTCAACCACTCTGACACTAAAAAAGTTTTTTCTATATCTCTGTGGCTCATTTGGGCCTCAGTTTCCACCTGTGGCCCCATAGTCGTGTGCCCCTGTGTTAAACAGCCTGTCTTTATCAACCCTGTCGATTCCCTTGAGAATCTTGAATGTGGTGATCATGTTCCCCCTTACTCTTCTGTCTTCCACGAAGTGAGGTTAATTCCTGCAGTCGCTCCTCGTAGCTCATACCTCTCAGCTCGGGTACTAGTCTGGTGGCAAACCTTTGAACCTTTCCGTTTAGTCTTATGCTTGACTAGATAGGGACTCCATGCTGGAGCCGCATACTCCTGGATTGGTCTGACATATGTGTATATAATGTTCTGAAAGATTCCTTACACAAGTTTCTAAAGGCCGTCTTATGTTAGCAAACCTGGCATATGCTGCTGATGTTATCCTCTTGATATGAGCTTCAGGGGACAGGTCTGGCGTGATATCAACCCCCAGTCTTTTCTGTGTGTGTGTGTGTGTGTGTGTGTGTGTGTTGTGTGTTGTGGTGTGTGTGTGTGTGGTGTGTGTGTGTTGTGTGTGTGTGTGTGTTGTGGTGTGCGTGTGTGTGTGTGTGTGTGTGTGGGGTGTGTGCGGTGTGTGTGTGTGTGTTGTGTGTGTGGTGTGTGTGTGCGTGTGTGTGTGTGTGTGTGTGTGTGTGTGGTGTGTGTGTGTGTTGGGTGTGTGTATGTGTGTGTGTGTGTGGTGTGTGTGTGTGTGTGTTTGTGTGAGGTAGAAATCAAAGGGACGACAATGTATATTTAAGACGGTTCAGCACCGACCTTCTGCGGGGAGACAAGCAAAAAAATTACATCGATGAAATCCTGAGCAGTATCTTGGGTGGAGGAGGTGGTGGAAAGTTATTTACCGCTGGTCCAGATAATCCCCCCAGACGACGGCCGCACGCTCACACCAAATATATCGCGCTGTCGCAAGACCAGACCAGAAAATACTGACATGTATCCCATCAATTACCATAGTGAGTGGAAATTGATGACAATCTGTCCTTTGCAAGACACGTGAGAAATGTTGGAGCCATATACAGTATGAAGCTTGCATATGTATAGAGGGCAGTTTGGTGCTAAGGCTCTGTACAACTCTACAGTGATGTTTATAATAGAGTACTTTGGAGTTATGTACTAGAGGTACATAACTACCATCTCCACGAACGAAACAATCTGACGCTCGTATCACTCGAAGTACGAAAAATTATGGAACACATTTTGTCAACCAACACATTCTGTTACTTCCATAATTACAAAGTTATAGAAAACGAACACTAAATATCACACATACACACACACACACACACACACACACACACACACACACACACACACACACCACACACACACACACACACACACACACACACACACTTTGGGAGATGAAATACTTCAAGAGTCAGAGAGAGAGAAAGACCTGGGGGTTGATATCACGCCAGACCTGTCCCCTGAAGCTCATATCAAGAGGATAACATCAGCAGCATATGCCAGGTTGGCTAACATAAGAACGGCCTTTAGAAACTTGTGTAAGGAATCTTTCAGAACATTATATACCACATATGTCAGACCAATCCTGGAGTATGCGGCTCCAGCATGGAGTCCCTATCTAGTCAAGCATAAGACTAAACTGGAAAAGGTTCAAAGGTTTGCCACCAGACTAGTACCCGAGCTGAGAGGTATGAGCTACGAGGAGCGACTGCAGGAATTAAACCTCACTTCGTTGGAAGACAGAAGAGTTAGGGGGGACATGATCACCACATTCAAGATTCTCAGGGGAATCGACAGGGTTGATAAAGACAGGCTGTTTAACACAAGGGGCACACGCACTAGGGGACACAGGTGGAAGCTGAGTGCCCAAATGAGCCACAGAGATATTAGAAAGAACTTTTTTAGTGTCAGAGTGGTTGACAAATGGAATGCATTAGGAAGCGATGTGGTGGAGGCTGACTCCATACACAGTTTCAAATGTAGATATGATAGAGCCCATTAGGCTCAGGAAACTGTACACCTGTTGATTGACGGTTGAGAGGCGGGACCAAAGAGCCAGAGCTCAACCCCCGCAAGCACAACTAGGTGAGTACAACTAGGTGAGTACACACACAAGATGTGACACCTAATCTAACTCCTGAGGCACATATAAATAGGATAACGACAGCAGCGTACTCTACACTGGCGAAAATTAGAACTTCATTCAGAAACCTAAATGAGGAGGCTTTTAGGGCGCTTTACACTGCATACGTGAGACCCGTCTTAGAGTATGCCGCGCCATCATGGAGCCCCCACCTGAAGAAACACATAAGGAAACTGGAGAAGGTTCAGAGGTTTGCGACGAGGCTTGTCCCAGAGTTACGAGGGAAGGGATATGAAGAGCGACTGAAGGAACTGAACCTTACGACACTAGAGAAAAGAAGGGAGAGAGGAGATATGATAGGGACATATAAAATACTCAGGGGAATTGACAAAGTGGAAATAGATGAAATGTTCACACGTAATAATAACAGAACGCGGGGACATGGGTGGAAACTGGAAACTCAGATGAGTCACAGAGATGTTAGGAAGTTTTCTTTTAGCGTGAGAGTAGTGGAAAAATGGAATGCACTTGGGGAACAGGTTGTGGAAGCAAATACTATTCATACTTTTAAGACTAGGTATGATAGGGAAATGGGACAGGAGACATTGCTGTAAACAACCGATAGCTGGAAAGGCGGGATCCAAGAGTCAATGCTCGATCCTGCAAGCACAGATAGGTAAGTACAGATAGGTAAGTACACACACACACACACACACGACCGGGTAGACAAGGACAAACTATTCAACACTGGGGGGACGCGAACAAGGGGACACAGGTGGAAACTGAGTACCCACATGAGCCACAGAGACGTTAGAAGGAACTTTTTCAGTGTCAGAGTAGTTAACGGACGGAATGCATTAGGCAGTAATGTGGTGGAGGCTGACTCCATACACAGTTTCAAGGGTAGATATGATAGAGCCCAGTAGGCTCAGGAACCTGTACACCAGTTGATTGACAGTTGAGAGGCGGGACCAAAGAGCCAAAGCTCAACCCCCGCAAGCACAAATAGGTGAGTACAAATAGGTGAGTACACACAGAACTAAGAGAATGCCTCCTAGAACTAAGAGGCATGAGTTACGAGGAAAGGCTGTGGGAAATGCACCTTACGACCCTGGAAGACAGAAGAGTAAGGGGAGACATGATCACAACCTACAAAATCTTCAGGGGAATCGACCGGGTAAACAAGGATAAACTATTCAACACTGGTGGCTGACTCCATACACAGTTTTAAATGTAGATATGAGAGAGCCCAGTAGGCTCAGGAATCTGTACACCTGTTGATTGACAGTTGAGAGGCGGACCAAAGAGCCAAAGCACAACCCCACAAGCACAAATAGGTGAGTACACACACACACACACACACAACACCAACACACACACACACACACACACACACACACACACACACACACACACACACACACACACACACACACACACACATATATATATATATATATATATTATATATATATATATATATATATATATATATATATATATATATATATATATATATATATATATATGCAAGTTTATGCAAACTTGCATAAACGCACAAGTCGATTACATCAGAAAGAACTCCCGTGAAAGGTTCGAACCTTAGACTTCCACGGTTCAAGTAAGTCTTGACTTGACGGGTGCTTAAGAAACCCGCTTGTCTTGAGCAGGTTGAGAACTGTCAAAAATATACCTCGATTAACTACTAGATATTCGCTAACATTTCGTTCCCAGGTGAGAAGAAAATGGTATTCAGCTTTCAGGCGCTCAATTAAGGCATGAAAAATCATGAAGTGGTTTGGAAAATGTTTGGGAAAGTTAAGGATTTTATTTTCCCTACATGAGACACTTTCCTTGGGACAACCCTTGTTCGTCCTCCTCGTTATCCTCTACACTACAGTGCTTATATATTTCTGTATGTGACTCTCTTTATGTGTCTGTGTCCCTCTGCGACTGTGTCTGTGTCTGTGTTACTCTGTGTCTCTGTCTCTGTGTTTGTGACTCTCTTTATGTGTCTGTGTCCCTCTGCGACTGTGTCTGTGTCTGTGTCACTCTGTGTCTCTGTCTCTGTGTTTGTGACTCTCTTTATGTGTCTGTGTCCCTCTGCGACTGTGTCTGTGTGTCTGTGTCACTCTGTGTCTCTGTCTCTGTGTTTGTGACTCTCTCTGTATCCTCATATACTTTTATCACTAAGGATTCTACCGGCTCAGATGGATATTCCTTCTAACATTTTACAAGGTTGGGCCTGGAATATGTCAGTCTGTCTGTCTGTCTGTTTCGCTCTCTCTCTCTCTCTCTCTCTCTCTCTCTCTCTCTCTCTCTCTCTCTCTCTCTCTCTCTCTCTCTTTCCTCTTTCTCACCCTCCGTCTCTCTCTGCTTCTCTCTGTGTCTCCCAGGCGGATCGGGTTCTCTGTGATGGGTGACGCAAGAAGACTGGATTGCAAATTATTATTTGCATAAATCAATCAAGAGGCTTTGATTTGATGAGACCTTGAAAGAGAGAGAACGAGTGAAGCAAGGTAAGGAGAGAGAGAGTGAGAGAGAGAGAGCGAGAGAGAGAGAGAGAGAGAGAGAGAGAGAGAGAGAGAGAGAGAAGAGAGAGAGAGAGAGAGAGAGAGAGAGAGAGAGAGAGAGAGAGAGAGAGAGAGAGAGACAAATTGATGAAGTACCGAGAAATAGAGGGAAGAAAGAGTTATTATTGAGAAAATTAAAGTTGTAGGCCCTTATGCATATAGAAAAGAGGAAATGCCAACCGGTACGAGGGTCATTAATTATTTGTCATCATTGCATACTTGAGGTGGTCCATGGCCGAGAGGTCACAATGGCAGCTGAGACATCAAATGTCAAGTTTTGGCGTAATATTGTAACTTGGAGAAGCGTGTAGATGGGTGACACGATCTTAGTGCTCCTTGTGGACGTTGTCATCTTGGGGATGAAGTTTGACTCGTCGTTAACTACGTCGTTAACGTCGTATAGTCGTTAGTCGTAGTCTTGACGTCGTTAACGTCATTAACTTGCCATGTTCAACGCGTTGAACATTGCAATTAAGTCAGCCAAGAATCTCAAGGCTCTCAAGAGTCCCTACTTCATGGAGAAACAGAAGCTGGAACCCACAACCCAAGGCGCTCAGCCGTCAACATTATTGTCAGCTATCATTCGTTCCGAGGCTGGCTAGTGTTAGGAACATGTTCTCTCAATATGTGTATATGTGTGAGGTGAAGTCAAGCGACCACGTGAAGGCTCTGGCCGATATGTGAAGGCTCTGGCACACATGTGAAGGCTCTGGCCCACATGTGAAGGCTCTGGCACATATGTAAAGGCTCTGGCCCACATGTGAAGGCTCTGACACACATGTGAAGGCTCTGGCCCACATGTGAAGGCTCTGACACACATGTGAAGGCTCTGGCTCACATGTGAAGGCTCTGGCCCACATGTGAAGGCTCTGGCCCACATGTGAAGGCTCTGGCTCACATGTGAAGGCTCTGGCCCACATGTGAAGGCTCTGGCACATGTGAAGGCTCTGGCCCACATGTGAAGGCTCTGGCCCACATGTGAAGGCTCTGGCACATGTGAAGGCTCTGGCTCACATGTGATGACTCTGGCCCACATGTGAAGGCTCTGGCCCACATGTGAAGGCTCTGGCACATGTGAAGGCTCTGGCTCACATGTGATGACTCTGGCACACATGTGATGGCTCTGGCCCAATATGTGAAGGCTCTGGCCAACATGTGAAGGCTCTGGCTCACATGTGAAGTCTCTGACACACATGTTAAGGCTCTGGCCCACATGTGAATGCTCTGGCCCACATGTGAAGGCTCTGGCTCACATGTGATGACTCTGGCACACATGTGATGGCTCTGGCCCAATATGTGAAGGCTCTGGCCAACATGTGAAGGCTCTGGCTCACATGTGAAGTCTCTGACACACATGTTAAGGCTCTGGCCCACATGTGAATGCTCTGGCCCACATGTGAATGCTCTGGCCCACATGTGAAGGCTCTGGCCCACATGTGAAGGCTCTGGCCCACATGTGAAGGCTCTGGCCCACATGTGAAGGCTCTGGCCCACATGTGAAGGCTCTGGCCCACATGTGAAGGCTCTGGCCCACATGTGAAGGCTCTGGCCCACATGTGAAGGCTCTGGCATACATGTGAAGGCACTGGCCCTCATGTCAAGGCTCTGGCCCACATGTGAAGGCTCTGGCCACATGTGAAGGCTCTGGCATACATGTGAAGGCACTGGCCCTCATGTCAAGGCTCTGGCCCACATGTGAAGTCTCTGGCCCACATGTGAAGGCTCTGGCCCACATGTGAAGGCTCTGGCTCACATGTGAAGGCTCTTGCACACATGTGAAGGCTCTGGCCCACATGTGAAGGCTCTGGCCCACATGTGAAGGCTCTTGCACACATGTGAAGGCTCTGGCCCACATGTGAAGGCTCTGGCCCACATGTGAAGGCTCTGGCCCACATGTGAAGGCTCTTGCACACATGTGAAGGCTCTGGCCCACATGTGAAGGCTCTGGCCCACATGTGAAGGCTCTGGCCCACATGTGAAGGCTCTTGCACACATGTGAAGGCTCTAGCTCACATGTGGCTCCGGCATTACATAACACGGAATTAAGTTCCAACGTAATGAACACTAATAATAATCTGAATATTTTGACCAGTTGCTGGCTCGGGTTAATGGACGATAACAGTTCTTATCTTGTTGATGTTTGCTCAACACTAATTGGCGACTTTCTTGTCTTTCGTCTCTGCTTTCTCGGGTTTTTAATTTTCATATTTTTGTGTCTTTTCTTCCTCTCTCTTTTCTTCAAGTTCGTTTTCACTTCCTTCGTGATCGGCCTCACAGTCCTGTGTAATGTTGTTTTCTTTATGTCAGCCCTCAGCGACGGTGGGGCTGTTGGTGCCGGCCTTGTGTGTGGTCAACATCCACACTCACCACCACTACACCCACATTCTCCACCACAACACCCACATTCACCACCACAACACCCACATTCTCCACCACACACCCACATTCACCACCACAACACCCACACTCACCACCACACACCCACACTCACCACCACTACACCCACATTCTCCACCACAACACCAACACTCACCACCACAACACCCACACTCACCACCACAACACCCACATTCACACCACAACACCCACACTCACCACCACAACACCCACACTCACCACCACAACACCCCACATCACCACCACAACACCCCACATTCTCCACCACAACACCCACATTCTCCACCACAACACCCACATTCACCACCACAACACCCACACTCACCACCACAACACCCACACTCACCACCACACACCCACACTCACCACCACAACACCCACACCACACCACAACACCCACACTCACCACCACAACACCCACACTCACCACCACAACACCCCACACCCACCACCACACCACACTCACCACCACAACACCCCACACTCACCACCACAACACCCCACACTCACCACCACAACACCCCACACTCACCACCACACACCCACACTCACCACCCACAACCCCACACTCACCACCACAACACCCACACTCACCACCACAACACCCCACACTCACCACCACAACACCCCACACTCACCACCACAACACCCACACTCACCACCACAAACACCCACACTCACCACAACACCCCACTCACCACCACAACACCCACACTCACCACCACAACACCCCACACTCACCACCACAACACCCCACACTCACCACCACAACACCCACACTCACCACCACAACACCACACTCACCACCACAACACCCACACTCACCACCACAACACCAACACTCACCACCACAACACCCACACTCACCACCACAACACCAACACTCACCACCACAACACCCACACTCACCACCAACAACACCCACACTCACCACCACAACCACCCACACTCACCACCACAACACCCACACTCACCACCACAACCACCCCACACTCACCACCACAACACCCACACTCAACACCACAACACCCACACTCACCACCACAACACCAACAACCATCAGAGGCAGGGGGATCAGCATCCCCTCCATTCACCCCACAACACGCATTTCGCTTGATCAAAATTGCTCATTCGTGAACAAAAATATACATTTTCATTCATGGCTGTTTAACTTTGAATTTCACAATTTCCCATCAGCAGTGAAGCAGCGGATGAGAGCTGACAACTGAAGCCAGCAGCGGTGTATAAAGCTTGGATTATATTTGTGTATAGATCTGTATATCTGGTATATTGGCTTGTATTATATGCGAGCCTTACTCATCACAGGCAAGCTTTGCATACTCATCAGGGATAAGCCTTACTCATCAGGGGCAAGCTTTACTCACTAGGGTGAGCCTTTCTTATCAGGGCAAGCTTTACTCACAGGGGCAAGCTTTATCACCAGGGGTGAGCCTTTCTCATCAGGGGCAAGCTTTACTCATCAGGGGCAAGCTTTACATACTCATCAGGGGCAAGCTTTAATCACCAGGGGTGAGCCTTACTCATCACAGGCAAGCTTTGCATACTTATCAGGGATAAGCCTTACTCATCAGGGATAAGCCTTACTCATCAGGGATAAGCCTTACTCATCAGGATAAGCTTACTCATCAGGGATAAGCCTTACTCATCAGGGATAAGCCTTACTCATCAGGGATAAGCCTTACTCATCAGGGGCAAGCTTTACTCATCAGGGGCAAGCTTTACTCACTAGGGTGAGCCTTTCTCATCAGGGGCAAGCTTTACTCATCAGGGGCAAGCTTTACTCATCAGAGCCAAGCTTTACTCACCAGGGCCAAGCTTTACTCATCAGGGCCAAGCTTTATTCATAAGGGGCAGTCTTTTTTATATCTATACATAAATGCCTATATAAATACACTAGAGGAGTATCCGGCGGTGCCCGGGTCTCCTTCCGTTTCTCTCTCTCCCTCCTTCCTCTCTCTCTCCCAGTCTTCGTCTTTCTCCCTCCCATTCTACTTTCCTCAGGGCCATTCTCCTATTTTCCCTCACATTCTTGTCCACGGGGAAAAACAAGTTCGAGTAACATTGAGGCAAAATTGAGGCAGCTTTGAGGTAACATTGAGGCAAAATTGAGGCAGCTTTGAGGTAACATTGAGGCGACATTGAGGTAACATTACTGATGATGAATCTAGGCTGCCTCAACGTAATGGACGGCGATTTTACGTCGATAAGAACTAACAATGCGGTTGGAAAACAATCTATGGACAAGCAAACCCACATTTCAGACTCCATAGCAGTTATTGCATTAGGAGCCAAACCTCTCTTAAGGCTGGCATGGGGAGCAGGGTCGCATACAATCACCCCTATGACAGTAAACATACAATCATAATTCACCATATAAAGCTGTGAGCGGTTACCTGCAACCGTCTGTGCTTTAATCACGTATAGACAGACAGACATTATCTCATATAGACCTACATAAATTCATATATACATACAGAGATGCCTAAATTATGCATTGATTCACAGTGAGTCAAACTCGAAAGTCGAAAAAGTCAAATTGAAACTCGGAAGTCTGAACACAAAAATACCTGTTTCCAAGCGTTGCAACATTTCCAAGAACGCAGGAATCAATTAGCGACGCCGAGGCCAACGCGCGTGTGGGAGCCAACTGCACTATGGGTAATCAACCACTTATGCTGCACTTAACAACCTTTTCATAGGGCTCCTTCCTCAATGGAGAATGGGAGAGAGACTGTATGAGAGAGGAGTATGAGGTAGAGGAAGAGAGGGGGGGGGG
>WNGS01118138.1:13270-24018 GCA_020271785.1 Procambarus virginalis
TCTCAGGTTATGCCATAACATCATTATATATAATGGTTTTGCTTTTCGTCCATTAAATGTTCTAGTTTATATGAATTAAATGTTCTAGTGTATATGAATACACTAGAGTTTCCTTCTTTGCCTGGAAAATTTAATTGAGAGATTAATTTCCTCCTGGCTAGTTCCCGAGGAAAGTTAGTCAACAGCTGAGTGGAGAAGAGTTAAGCTGTTCGTGAGAACATTTACAGCTGAGACAGTTTTTCCCAGCGACTTTAGCAGAGGACATGACACACGTCAACGGGTTTTTTTTCCTGACGAGGACTCCTCCGCCCACCCATATTTACTGAAGGTGGACTTTACCCCTAAGATGTGAGTCCACTCCAGGTGACTATCCAGAGGCTGTGGTTGCCGTAGGGTGTGGCGCGCCACACTGGTGTGGACAGAGAGGTTGACAAGTGTGGCCAGAACATTCATTGACAATGAAACATTTGAACATTCGGTAAAATACATATTATTTATTATATTATGATGAGAGCAGGAAAAAGAACGACTTCTTTGTGTCGATGAAAGGATGAGAGTTTGTGTCACACTAGAGCTAAGATATATATGAGGTTACGCTACATACCATCACCTCACCCAGTTTGGATATTTACTTAAGGGTACATAGTAATAGAGGCTCGTCTGTAAGTCTCCCGTTTTGGGAATGAATCATGTTATTATGTAGCTGTTTTGTTTAATATTTTCTGGATGCCCCCCGTGATGCTATAATAAAGCAGTTATGTTTTATGTTATGACCCAAACACTAACAAGAGCTCTATTCTGTTTTTAAATGCATTTATTATCAATGAACTGAGGTCAAGTGGAGCCGGCTCATTTTTATTTGGAGCGTGAGGCACTGATAGAAAAGTTTGCCAAACCGCAGGACTCTGGGTGTTGTAGTCGTCAGCGAGGAGCCTGCCGGGGAGTAGTCAACTTGTTTTGTCTAGTTTTTCCTTTGTTGTGAGGGGCAGTGGTGGAGACAGGGGGTGCCCGCGGCCTCCAAGAGGCTCCAGTTCGAACCCATATGGTCTCTTGAGGCTGTTCGGGCACCAGCAGCGATGGTACTGGTGATCACTCCCCCCCCCCCCCCCAAGTTCAAATTTAATGAGTAACTCGCCCCCTCACGATCATAGTGTGAGGCGGAGGGTAGTTAAGGGAGATGGTGTTCAACGTACACACAAGTGAAGCCACGAGAACAATCGCTCTCCATGTTGCAGTCCTCCTGCAGTCATTAACACATTCTGCTTGTGCATAACTTCCAAACCAATGTAATTTTACATTTAAATTAAATTCAGTTTACCGCGCAGTTGAGAGCTCGGGAGAGTCGTCGCCATTCACACCACACTGCCCCAAGTGCCTACCTGAGGACATGTGGTATGTAAAGTAGCTTGTTTAATCTTGGTGGGCATACACCCGCCTGTCCCGTCACCTGTGTCTCAGGTCCACCACAATGAGTCCTTCTCCCTGGCCAGGGGAAAGACACATAATTCACAGGTGTTGGTCATGAGGTCTATCAACCTCTGGCGGGTCATTACCAACTGCACTGCGCAAAGCACCATTAGGCACTAAGAGAGTTGTGTTTTTTTAATTTAGCTATATATAATTTTTTTAATGTTTTCATTACTCTTCGTGTTTTGAAATGGAAGTAGTTGAGTTTGGAAACATTATGACATTAACTTTACCTGAATATTTATAAAAATAACAAAAATATGTCCTTGACAATTGCACTAAATAGTTTTTGCCAAAACCAGGTGCGCAGTGCAGTGGTTAAGATCGCCACACGACCGTACTAAGTAGCAAGTATATTTAAGTCCTGAATATATTCGTGGGTTAAACTTCCGGTATATATACACCGAGAAGCGGAGTATACCTCTCAGGGTATACACTCCTGTACGTAGCTCAGATGAAGGTGGGTAAGGAACTACCTCTTCTGGCTGATTGGTTCACTCTATACATAAACATAACCAAACTGGTGATGCCGATGTTTGTATGTATACGCCAAGCTATACATACAACTCTAATATACAATAACATTAATTTATATATCTAGGAAAAACATGTTTTTAATACACAATACCCTCCACCTGGCCCTCCACTGGCCCTCCACCTGGCCCCCTCCCACCTGGCCCTGGCCCTCCACCACCCTCCTCCACCTGGGCCCTGGCCCTCCACCTGGCCCTCCACCTGACCCTCCTCCACCTGGTCCTCCACCTGGCCCTCCACCTGGTCCTCCACCTGGCCCTCCACCTGGCCCTCCACCTGGTCCTCCTCCACCTGGTCCTCCACCTGGCCCTCCACCTGGCCCTCCACCTGGCCCTCCACCAGGCCCTCCACCTGGCCCTCCACCTGGTCCTCCACCTGGTCCTCCACCTGGTCCTCCACCTGGTCCTCCCACCTGGCCCTCCACCTGGTCCTCCACCTGGTCCTCCACCTGGTCCTCCACCTGGTCCTCCAGCACCTGGCCCTCCACCTGGTCCTCCACCTGGTCCTCCACCTGGTCCTCCACCTGGTCCTCCAGCACCTGGCCCTCCACGTGACCCTCCAGCACCTGGCCCTCCACCTTGTCCCCCAGCACCTGGCCCTCCAGCACCTGGCCCTCCAGCACCTGGCCCTCCAGCACCTGGTCCTCCACCTGGTCCTCGGCCACATCTGCGACACATCGCACCTCATCGATCGTCAAAGCCAGACCTTGGTGACGTCACGACTCTCAACCTGATTAAGGCCCAGGAAAATATAAGCTCAAGGTCGAATCTGTTTTATAACTTTAGATTCCATATATATTTTTGTTGACAAATATTGACTTAGGCAGCGCTTTTACCACAGCAGACGGCAACAGTGGACGGTGGCAGGAATGTGGCAGATTGTTGCAGAGTTGCAACAGTGATGCAACGAAACAATTGGCCGGTGGTCAATAACTTGACGTAACTAAGGGATGAGGCATAAATATTGACACGTTGGTCATTACTTCGTGGCTGTATACAACATGTTTATGACCCGGGGCTTGTAGCCGTGCTTGTATGGTGCACACACACACACACACACACACACACACACACACACACACACACACACACACACACACACACACACACACACACACACACACACACACGCACACACACACACACACAGCAGCCACTCATGAAGGCAGCTGCCACCGAGGGCGGCCATTATGTGGTCTTGTGGACCAGCCGGAGACATTCACTCCAGTCCTCGTAGCTCTGAGTCAAGGAGCAGCTGACTGATGAGAGCGAGGCGCTTGTTGATGCTGGTAGTTGGGACGCAGGAGGTCGTGGAGCTGGTAGTTGGGACGCAGGTGGTCGTGGAGCTGGTAGTTGGGACGCAGGTGGTCGTGGAGCTGGTAGTTGGGACGCAGGGGGTCGTGAAGCTGGTAGTTGGGACGCAGGAGGTCGTGGAGCTGGTAGTTGGGACGCAGGGGGTCGTGGAGCTGGTAGTTGGGACGCAGGGGGTCGTGAAGCTGGTAGTTGGGACGCAGGAGGTCGTGGAGCTGGTAGTTGGGACGCAGGGGGTCGTGGAGCTGGTAGTTGGGACGCAGGGGGGTCGTGGAGCTGGTAGTTGGGACGCAGGTGGTCGTGGAGCTGGTAGTTGGGACGCAGGGGGTCGTGGAGGGGTGGTTGTGAGAGGTAGGAAGGTGGTAGAGGTGGTCGTGGGAGGTAGCAAGTATCGAGTGAAATGCTCCTTGGTGGAGATGGATATAATTCTCTTTAACGAGGTCAGGAAACACATAATTAGGCTTATCCAGGACCGCCCCCCCTCCTCCCCTAAGGCCTTAATTCTTCTTGATGCAACCCACAACAGCTGCCTGACTCCCGGATATCTACATACTACTCGGCTTGGATGAATTTGAAGAAAGTAGAACAGTGCAAACTGGAACTAGCAGGTCCATTGTTCATCACAATGAAATGTGTGAAGTAAAACATGTGTATGGGACAAGTAACAAAGTCAGTAGACTAACAGATGTTGTCACAGCTCGTATAAGACTTGGCTACAAGTATCTCTGGCAGTTCGGCTTGTATAGGGATCTAGATGAAGTAAAGTGTAAAGTGTGTGGACAAAGACAGGGACACACACTCGAACACTATATCTTGGATTGTAGTAAAATTGAGCCATTTAGAGATAAATCTAAGCTCACTCTGTATGATATGGCAACCTATCTTATTACCATGGATAAATTACCTGAAATCCTTGCACTGTATCCACATTTCGCTTCCAGTAGATGAACGACATATGAGATTCAGAAACAAGTAGTGTATTGTGAGGACTAATAATAAACAGAAGCTCCCCTATGACTCTGTAATATCCCCATTGGTCAAACTATTATGTATTAGCGATAAGACCTACCATTAATGTATGATGACTTACTGTAAATATGTAGCTCTTGAAATAGCACTTTCTCTGTAATTAGCTGACATTGTAACTATAAGGTGTGAAGGATAGATGTAATTGTTTATGTAATAATCTAAGGTGAGGTCTGATAAAGACCTTTTGTGCCCTCTGTAATGCTTTTGCGCTACCGCTCACAGGATGAGTATGGGGTGCACAACATACTAGCCGGCTCCGGCAGCAACAATCATACTGGGTGAGTAGACGCATCAGGAGAAAAAAAACGTGCCCAAAAGTCTCTGTCCTACCCGGGGACTGAACTCGGGATTTCGTGACTCTGGTGTAAATGTAAATTACATTACGTTATGTTGTTACTCTCACTCATGTAAACATTTGTTGGTACTACAGTACATGTACTCACCAAGTTGTACTCCAGCACATGTACTCACCAAGTTGTACTCCAGTACATGTACTCACCAAGTTGTACTCCAGCACATGTACTCACCAAGTTGTACTCCAGCACATGTACTCACCAAGTTGTACTCCAGCACATGTACTCACCAAGTTGTACTCCAGCACATGTACTCACCATGTTGTACTCCAGCACATGTACTCACCAAGTTGTACTCCAGCACATGTACTCACCAAGTTGTTCTGAGTGTGTGTACTCACCTAGTTGTACTCACCTAATTGTGTTTGCGGGGGTTGAGCTCTGGCTCTTTGGTCCCGCCTCTCAACTCTCAATCAACAGGTGTACAGTTTCCTGAGCCTACTGGGCTCTATCATATCTACATTTGAAACTGTGTATGGAGTCAGCCTCCACCACATCACTTCCTAGTGCATTCCATTTGTCAACTACTCTGACACTGAAAAAATTCTTTCTAATGTCTCTGTAGCTCATTTGGGTACTAAGTTTCCACCTGTGTCCCCTTGTCCGTGTTCCACCCTGTCAAATCCCCTCAGAATTTTGTAGGTGGTTATCATGTCTCCCCCTTACTTTTCTCTTTTCCAGGGATGTGAGGTTCAGCTCCCTTAGCCTTTCCTCGTAGCTCATACCTCTCAGTTCCGGGACGAGTCTAGTGGCACACCTTAGAATCTTCTCTAACTTTGTCTTGTGTTTATCTAGGTTCAGTGTGATATCAACTCTCAGATCTTTCTCTCTATTTGACTCTTGTAGGATTTCACCTCCCAGACGGTACATTGTGTTCAGCCTTCTGCTCCCTTCGCCTAATTTCATTACTTTACACTTTCATGAGTGGAACTTTAGTAGCCATTTTCTAGACCATTCCTCCAGTTTGTCCACGTCATCCTGTAGTCTCTGTCTATCTTCATCTGTCTTCATTCTTCTCATAATTTTTGCATCATCAGCAAACATTGAGAGGAATGTGTCTATACCCTCTGGAAGGTCGTTTACATATGCTAGAAACAGGATGGGTCCAAGTACAGAGCCCTGTGGGACTCCGCTGGTGACATCTCGCCACTCTGATGCCTTCCCCCTCACCGTTACTCGCTGTTTCCTGTTGCTTAGATACTCCCTTATCCACTGGAGCACCTTACCTTTTACTCCTGCCTGTTGCTCCAACTTTTGTAACAGCCTTTTATGAGGGACTGTCATAGGCATTCTAACAGTCCAAGAAAATGTAGTCTGCCCACCCTTCTCGTTCTTGCCTAATTTCTGTTGCTTGGTCATAGAATTCTATTAAACCTGTGAGGCACGATTTACCATCTCTGAAACCATGCTGGTGGTGTGTTACAAAGTTATTTCCCTCCAGATGCTCTACGAGCCTTTTCTTCACAATCTTCTCCATCACCTTGCATGGTATACAAGTTAGGGAAACTGACCTGTAGTTCAGTGCCTCTTGCCTGTCACCCTTCATGTATATTGGGACTACGTTAGCTGTCTTCCAGCTTTCCGGTAGGTCTCCTGTTTCCAGTGACTTGTTATATAACATAGAGAATTGCACACTTAGTGCCTCTGCACCTTCTTTAAGTATCCATGGTGAGATTCTGTCAGGCCCAACAGCCTTTGTCACATTCTGCTCCAACAGATTCCTTTTGACCTCATCACTGGTGAGGTCAAATTCCTCCAAGGTTGTTTGGTTTGTCTCCTCATTTAGTGCAGGGACTTCTTGTTCTGTTGTAAAGACCTCCTGGAATCTCTTGTTGAATTCTTCACACACCTTCTTGTCATTCTCTGTGTATCTGTTCTCCTCTTTTCGCAGCTTCATCACTTGTTCTTTCACTGCTGTTTTCCTCCTGATGTGGCTGTGGAGCAGCTTTGGTTGGGTCTTGGCTTTACTCGCGATGTCATTTTCAAACTGTCTCTCTGCTTCTCTCCTCACTCTGAAGTACTCATTTCTGGCTCTCTGGTATCTCTCCCTGCTCTCTGGTGTTCTGTTATCCCTGCAGTTTCTCCATGTTCTTTTACTCAGTTTCTTCGCTACCGCACATTCCTGGTTGAACCACGGATTCTTCTGTTGCTTTCCATTTTTCTCTTTTTGGGCTGGGATTAGCCTGTCTGCAGCTTCCTGACACTTCTGGGTGACATAATCCATCATATCCTGTACAGTCTTTTCTCTGAGTTCTGTTTCCCATGGTATTCCCATTAGGAAGTTCCTCATCTCGTCATATTTTCATCTTCGGTAATTTAGTCTTTTCCCTTCCAATCCCATCCTTGGATAGGTTATCCTTACCTCTACAGATACTCAAATGTCAATACACTGTGGTCACTCATTCCTATGGGGGCTTCATATTTGACTTCCCTTATTTCTGAGTCATTCAGGGTGAATATCAGGTCGAGTCTAGCTGGTTCGTCATTCCCTCTCACTCTTGTGGGTTCCCTGACGTGCTGGCTCAGAAAGTTCCTTGTTGCCACTTCCAAGAGTTTAGCTCTCCATATATCTTCACCACCATGTAGGTCCCCATTCTCCCAGTCTATCTTTCCATGGTTGAAATCACCAATGATTAAAGAGTCAGGATCTATTCCTGCAGACAACAGAAACTGCTCTCTCTATTATATTACTGGTTGCCATGTTGTGTCTGTCAAACTCCTGTCTAGGTCTTCTGCCATTTAGTGGAGGGGAGTGTGTGTGTGTGTGTGTGTGTGTGTGTGTGTGTGTGTGTGTGTGTGTGTGTGTGTGTGTGTGTGTGTGTGTGTGTGTGGTGTGTGTACTCACCCACCTAGTTGTGCTCACCTAGTTGTGCTTGCGGGGGTTGAGCTCTGGCTCTTTGGTCCAGCCTCTCAACGGTCAATCAACAGGTAAACAGGTGTGTGTGTGTTGTGTGTGTGTGTGTGTGTGTGTGTGTGTGGTGTGTGTGTGTGTGTGTGTGTGTGTGTGTGTGGGTGTGTGTGTGTGTGTGTGTGTGTGATTTTTGTGTCTGCCTAATATATTTCCACAAACCTAACACATTATTGTTAAATTCCTTTGAGGCTGAACATCAAAAGGTCATACTATCCTGTGACTGATCAAGCGCCCTTATCTTCTTGTTAATAAATGAAGCTGTGATTACAAGTCAGTTTCTCTCGTTTCAGATGAATACAAATGTTAATTGTTATAGGTATATGATAGTCTCGCTCTGACTGTTCTATTTTTATATTCATCTTTCTCCGGTCATTCTCCTTCGACCTTCTGTTTCCCTTTTTCATGTTTTCTCTTGCTACGTTTCTCTCTCTCTCTCTCGTTCTCTTTGTTTTCTCTGTCTCCTGATGTTCTCTTTGTTTCTCGTGTGAGATTTTTTTTTTCTTTGACAATTATCAAAAGAAAGTAAGTCCTATTGATGTTACGTTAATCGTAACTACCTCGCAAGAGAGGCAGACCTTAAACAGCAAGAGCTGCCAGTGGCAGATATTTAATCTTAAAGCCTAAGATCATAGGACCGCGGGAGCAAACCGCCAGGCGAAACCACCCGGGTAACACCTGTCACTTAGGTCGCTGGCTCCTCCTAGTTGACAACTAATAAAGGGTAGCCGACGGATTCTCACTTCGTATTTATAGAAGTGTGGTGCTGTGCAATGGACTCGAGCTTTAGATACAGACTTGATATGAACATAAGCAGGCAAAGCGTTGCAGAACATGAAATGTGGGGCAGTAATATTGGAAGGTTTGACGTAAACGACCGTTTTCTATAACAAACAATTTATTCACAAAATAAACTAGAACTACTACACAGTGAATTGACGTTACTTTACTGTCACTCCAGTGGCACATTCAAGAACAGCTAATCAACAGCCTGATGGACCCACGGGATCCTTCCCGTCGTCGCTGACTGAACAATGACACTAACTGAACAAAGTGGTGCCCACTGGTGACGCAAGCTTGCAATCAATATTGTCACGGCTTCACGGTGAACAATACTCTAATCACTAAACTTGACTGGCGCTCGCTGCTCTCAACGAGGTACCAAGTAACAAGGCGGTTAATCCAAGAATGATAACCCCTTATAAAAATCTTACGTTAACACTTGTCTCTCAGGACAATCAACAACAAAAGTTACTCTAATGAATTTAAACAATTACGTTAACACACACGTGTCACAACGACACTTAAATGGCAGCAATAACTCGTAAATCAATTAATTACATCAACTTGAAAGTCAAGCATTCGGTGAGTAATTCCCAATTAATTACTGAATACAACAGCCTATTAATTCAGACGAGTATTGATAAAGCCTACTGTCTCTCAACTGACAGTTCACTTCCGGTCTTACGACAAGATTACCTTAACGAGGGTAGACTACTGTACACACACAAGGTTACAACACACTCCGTGTAAACAACAACATCAACACCTGGTGAATTCACTAAGTGGCGGTTACTAATTCTCCTTAATTAGCTACGAGTGCTTAATCACTCTGTCCACAGACAGATCTGATCAGTCCAACGAATTACAGCAGCTTAATTACAGCGCAATTGACTCCGATCATAACAGACCGATCAACCCCTTACGTTAATCAATCAATTAACGACAGCTCGTTAAATCGTTAACACTACGTTAGTCTTCACTTGACAATTCCTCCACGGCGTGAACTTCACTGTGACTGTTGCCTTTACACGTCTCTACGTTAATCACAACAATGTTCAACGAACAAGTGACCTCGTTAAGTAAATCGTGACCCCCGGTGACGTTAACTGACTTTAATTCTCACGGAATCCTCCACAGTACACAACGCCTTCCACCAAGGACAACTTGTCTACGGTTTACACACGGTACAACACAGTACATCACAGTACAACACAGTACATCCTTGCCACTCACGGCAAAACTTGTAAATGATTACCCAGTAAATTATTCCCCAATAATTCACACTTTACCACCACACAACAGTAAAATAAGCGCTGGCCAATATAATAATGAAAATTATTTATAACCAAGGGAAACCTCCCTGTTACCACTTTCACTGCTGAAAAAGGGAATCAAATTACAGCAAATTACATACACGGTACATAGAGAACATAGAAGCAATTAACTCACTGTACTCCACCACTGGATGTGTCTCTCTGTGTCCTCACACACGTCAAAATCACAGTTGGGCCCAACCTCAACTTGGTGACGTCAAACAGGGTAACTCACACGTCTCCAATTCCCATTCACCTCACTAGGTGGTCACAGGGACAGAGGATAGACGGAACACTGGGGACGAACCCAGCTTCAGAGTTTTATTACCCAAACTGAAACAGTGTACTGTACTTACATCACATGCGGGCCCGCTACACACACTCATACATTCGTCACCCTCATGCACTCCCACTGCTGCTGCTGGATGATGACGTAGACGTCCTCACTTCCTACACGTGGTCAGGTGGAGCACAGGGTCGTCGACCACGGGTTTTAGCTCCACACACAGCGACCAGGTGTCGCGGGCACTCAGGCCTTGGCCGACCAGGGTGTGCGCACAACAGATATACACAGCGGGGATGCGGTACCACGCCCTTCCACTTGACAAGGTACCCCAGGATACGACGGTACACGGTGCTACACGGTACACGCGACAGAGTTCTACACTGTTCGTTCGTTTTCTCAGAGTTTCGTATTTCAGGCTTCTCTCATAACACTGAAACCTTCTCTAGCACGTCTCACTGCAGTACCTTCACGCACAGATGCGTTAGACGGATGAGTCACTATCCTAGCGCGATAATAACGGCCTCACCTAGTCCAGTTGCTCTAAGATGGCGTCTCACTATCCCGCGCTTAGGCGACAAAGTTCACACTGGTACGGTTCATGCACCTTCCCGATTACCGGATTCTACGGACGGCACACGGCAAGATAGCACGAATATAGGCGTGACTTTAGTAACGTGCAGGCGGTATTTCCCGTGGCTTGGCCTAGCACGGGAAGATACGTCTCCCCTAGCAAACGTGTTACAATGAACGACCAATATCAGGTGT
>WNGS01118143.1:5563-18753 GCA_020271785.1 Procambarus virginalis
GTGTCTACTTATTTTATTGTTTTATTTTTATTGTTTGATATGTTTATTTATTATTTTATTGTTTTATTGTGATTGCGCGGGACGGCCGCGCCTTTAACGAGCCTAGTATAAGTCAGATTGCTCTCGCCCATGTCTTCTGGTTGACGTTGTAAATCAGTTTGGCTGTGGTGGCCTGCAGCTCGCAGAGTAGGCCCAGAGCTGGTTGATCAGGCAAGCGTTGAACGATATTATAAGGCTCCCTCTTGAACCCAATTAGAGTTCAGCTGATAATTCTTTCATTATATACAGGGTGTGAATAGCCTAGGACACTTTATTTTTATTTTTATTGTTTACACAGGAGAGTACAGGAACAAACTGCTGTTGACTCCTGTTAGCAGGCTGAGAACTTTCCCTTCTCTTAGCTTATGGTAAGTCTTACCACTGGTTTCCTGGAACACAACTTCAACAGTCGGTTAACAGCCAGGTACCCATTTACTGCTGGGTGAACAGAGGCGTACAGTTAAGGACTGACGTTCAGACAAGCCTCACTGGCCAGGACTCGAACCTAGAAGTACATCGTTCGCGAAGGGCGGGGCGAATGGTTACTCTGCGCCACTAGAGAATTAATTTGTATAGTGTCTTTCTTAGTGGTTATTGTAACTCTTCTTTCTCTGATGATCTTTTATCACTGCGAAGCTTCTGGCTTCTCTTTAGCTGTTGTTCACTCTTTCCGATTGTCGATTTATTTGTAATTATTAACGTTTTTTTGTGTTTTTCAATCTCGTCCTTGCTGCTTTGATATATTAATTATTAACACTACAAAAAAAACAACTGAAGTCAACAAAAGATATCATTATCGAACAGAACCGACCCCAAGCCTGCTGCTCGCCGGAGGAAAGTACACGTCCCGAAGAAGACAATACTTCAATTTTTAATTAGAATCTCTTTTATTTTACAATAATAGTACGCAAACGTATTGTATAATATATTTCCGTTCCTGACAAAGGCCGGTTATTTGTATTTCTCTGTAAACCATGGTTGGATCCGTTAGCTGCAGACATGCCTGGTCATATGTTCTTGATGAAGATCCGGATCACTCCAGGGTGCTGCACGAATGATCTCCAACTTGCCATACGCCGCTGATGCTGTCCTGTTAATGTGTGCCGCCAGCGGTAGGCTTGGTGTTATGTTGACGGCCAGAGCTATTTCCTTTTACGGTTCAAGCAGCTCTCTATCTCTTTCATCTTGCTTTGTCTCTCCGACTTCCACATCCATGTCCTCATTCTCATCACTACATTTGTTGTGACCCTGTGATGTACAGTGACCTGGTGATGTACAGTGACCTGGTGATGTACAGTGACCTGGTGATGTACAGTGACCTGGTGATGTACAGTGACCTGGTGATGTACGGTGACTTGGTGACTTACGATGCATGGTGATACACTTTACTCTCCGTTTTGGGCTGCATAATGTAGAAACTTAGAGGTGGAGAGGATTTGTTATTATTTAATATATATTTTCAAATGTACAATTATATATATTTGTAATTATTCTCATACAGTTAATTGTGTCTAATGTATTATTTTCTGAACAGAATTAATAAAAAAAGTGAATTCAAGGAAAAATAGTGATAAAGGAAAAATGCAAGACTGGAGAGGCGTAGAGAGCCCGCCAAAATGTGGGGCGGGAGGGCGCTGCCCCGGCGTGTGATGGCTGCCGGCGCTGATGGCCTGCTGCTGCAGTAGCAGGTGTGAGTGAGCGCGCGAGAGTGCGCGAGGCCGCTATGGCTGAGGCCGTCCTCCATATACCGGAGATCAACGGGGTGGATGGGTCTCCTACGTCCTCACAGAGGCGCGGCAGCCGCAGGTACTCCATCGACGACATCGGCTGCCACTACAGCAGCCTCACCCACATGCAGCTGCTGACCCCTCTGGACGGGCCACAGGGGTGGGGCGTGGCGGGGGCCTCGCTGCCCCGCCGGCAGTCTGTAGCGTCCGTCCAGACCGAGGAGCGCTACCGGTCCCCGCGACCGGCCCACCGCCGCCGCTCGGAGCTTGCTGCTCACGACAAGCGCAGGAAGTCTCGCGGAGAGGTAGACGCGCTCATGGACCCCGCGGCCATGAACGGCGTGAGGCGAGGCACGCGGTGCTCACAGGTGCTCAGCCCGTTTGACCTGGAGTCAGCGCGGCTCTCCGTGTCCTCCAACCGCACCCGCAAGAGTTCGCGCCGCAGCAGCCAACCCGAGGAGATAGACCCGGAGGAGCGGCGCCGTAACCGTGTGGTGCTGGTGTGCGCCTCAGTCGCCGTCGCCATCTTCCTGATTGCCATCCTGCTGGTGGCGGTCACTCTCAAGATGTCGCCAGCCATCGACGAAATAGGTGAGTTGACCTCCAGCTCTTGCCTGCCGCATGCTTATTTCTCTAATTATGTGCATGCCTACATATGTATCAAAAGTGAGTGCTTATGGACTGTGTACACACACACGTACGAAACGCGCGTGTGTGTATATGATCCATGTATGAACTGTGTATGTATTTAATCATGTGTGTTTCCAGGGATCAGACTTCAGCTCTTGGACCTCGCCCTTCAAGTAGTAGTAGTAGTACTATCAGCACTATCAGTATATTCTTTCATTACAGGGTATAGAGGGTTGGAGGAAGGTTTAGCAGGTAAGTGCTGACTGTAGCTGCTGCAGGCACCACTCTACTTCCTCTGTATAGTGCTCTCACTCTCTTGGGCTCTGGAGTGACACTCCTGGTCTTATGAGTGAGTGAAATCACTGATCGACATCCACAAAATCCCTTAGCATATATGTATATATACCACAACGTCAGCTGTGTCACAACTTAACCTATAAGTATCTCAACTTGAGCTATAAGTGTCACAACTTGAGCTATAAGTGTCACAACTTGAGATATAAGTGTTACAACTTGAGCTATAAGTGTCACAACTTGAGCTATAAGTATCTCAACTTGAGCTATAAGTATCTCAACTTGAGCTATAAGTATCTCAACTTGAGCTATAAGTATCACAACTTGCGCTATAAGTATCTCAACTTGAGCTATAAGTATCACAACTTGAGCTATAAGTATCTCAACTTGAGCTGTAAGTATCTCAACTTGAGCTATAAGTATCTCAACTTGAGCTATAAGTGTTACAACTTGAGCTATAAGTATCTCAACTTGAGCTATAAGTGTTATAACTTGAGCTATAAGTATCTCAACTTGAGCTATAAGTGTTATAACTTGAGCTATAAGTATCTCAACTTGAGCTATAAGTATCTCAACTTGAGATATAAGTGTCAAAACTTGAGCTATAAGTGTCTCAACTTGAGCTATAAGTATCTCAACTTGAGATATAAGTATCTCAACTTGAGCTATAAGTGTTACAACTTGAGCTATAAGTATCACAACTTGAGCTATAAGTATCTCAACTTGAGCTATAAGTATCACAACTTGAGCTATAAGTATCACAACTTGAGCTATAAGTATCACAACTTGAGCTATAAGTATCTCAACTTGAGCTATAAGTATCTCAACTTGAGCTATAAGTGTTACAGCTTGAGCTATAAGTATCTCAACTTGAGCTATAAGTATCTCAACTTGAGCTATAAGTATTACAACTTGAGCTATAAGTATCTCAACTTGAGCTATAAGTATCTCAACTTGAGCTATAAGTATCTCAACTTGAGCTATAAGTGTTACAACTTGAGCTGTAAGTATCTCAACTTGAGCTATAAGTGTTACAACTTGAGCTATAAGTATCTCAACTTGAGATATAAGTGTCACAACTTGAGCTATAAGTATCTCAACTTGAGCTATAAGTATCTCAACTTGAGCTATAAGTGTTACAACTTGGGTTATAAGTATCACAACTTGAGCTATAAGTATCTCAACTTGAGATATAAGTGTCACAACTTGAGCTATAAGTGTTACAACTTGAGCTATAAGAATCTCAACTTGAGCTATAAGTGTTACAACTTGAGCTATAAGTATCTCAACTTGAGCTATAAGTATCTCAACTTGAGCTATAAGTATCTCAACTTGAGATATAAGTGTCACAACTTGAGCTATAAGTATCTCAACTTGAGGTATAAGTATCTCAACTTGAGCTATAAGTGTTACAACTTGAGCTATAAGTATCTCAACTTGAGCTATAAGTATCTCAACTTGAGCTATAAGTATCTCAACTTGAGCTATAAGTATCTCAACTTGAGCTATAAGTGTTACAACTTGAGCTATAAGTATCTCAACTTGAGCTATAAGTATCTCAACTTGAGCTATAAGTATCTCAACTTGAGCTATAAGTATCTCAACTTGAGCTATAAGTATCTCAACTTGAGCTATAAGTGTTACAACTTGAGCTATAAGTGTTACAACTTGAGCTATAAGTGTTACAACTTGAGCTATAAGTGTTACAACTTGAGCTATAAGTGTTACAACTTGAGCTATAAGTGTTACAACTTGAGCTATAAGTGTTACAACTTGAGCTATAAGTATCTCAACTTGAGGTATAAGTATCTCAACTTGAGCTATAAGTATCTCAACTTGAGCTATAAGTGTTACAACTTGAGCTATAAGTGTTACAACTTGAGCTATAAGTATCTCAACTTGAGCTATAAGTATCTCAACTTGAGCTATAAGTATCTCAACTTGAGCTATAAGTGTCACAACTTGAGCTATAAGTATCTCAACTTGAGCTATAAGTGTTACAACTTGAGCTATAAGTATCTCAACTTGAGCTATAAGTATCTCACTTGAGCTATAAGTATCTCAACTTGAGGTATAAGTATCTCAACTTGAGCTATAAGTGTCACAACTTGAGCTATAAGTATCTCAACTTGAGCTATAAGTGTTACAACTTGAGCTATAAGTGTTACAACTTGAGCTATAAGTATCTCAACTTGAGCTATAAGTATCTCAACTTGAGCTATAAGTGTTACAACTTGAGCTATAAGTGTTACAACTTGAGCTATAAGTATCTCAACTTGAGCTATAAGTATCTCAACTTGAGCTATAAGTATCTCAACTTGAGCTATAAGTATCTCAACTTGAGATATAAGTGTCACAACTTGAGCTATAAGTATCTCAACTTGAGCTATAAGTATCTCAACTTGAGCTATAAGTGTTACAACTTGAGCTATAAGTATCTCAACTTGAGCTATAAGTATCTCAACTTGAGCTATAAGTATCTCAACTTGAGCTATAAGTATCTCAACTTGAGCTATAAGTGTTACAACTTGAGCTATAAGTATCT
Organism: Procambarus virginalis; assembly: GCA_020271785.1. Lineage (NCBI taxonomy): Eukaryota > Metazoa > Arthropoda > Malacostraca > Decapoda > Cambaridae > Procambarus > Procambarus virginalis. The sequence goes on from WNGS01118143.1 coordinate 10,799, forward strand.
CAACTTGAGCTATAAATATCTCAACTTGAGCTATAAGTATCTCACTTGAGGTATAAATATCTCAACTTGAGCTATAAGTATCTCAACTTGAGCTATAAGTATCTCAACTTGAGCTATAAGTGTTACAACTTGAGCTATAAGTATCTCAACTTGAGCTATAAGTATCTCAACTTGAGCTATAAGTGTCACAACTTGAGCTATAAGTATCTCAACTTGAGCTATAAGTGTTACAACTTGAGCTATAAGTATCTCAACTTGAGCTATAAGTATCTCAACTTGAGCTATAAGTATCTCAACTTGAGCTATAAGTGTTACAACTTGAGCTATAAGTATCTCAACTTGAGCTATAAGTATCTCAACTTGAGCTATAAGTGTTACAACTTGAGCTATAAGTATCTCAACTTGAGCTATAAGTATCTCAACTTGAGCTATAAGTATCTCAACTTGAGCTATAAGTATCTCACTTTAGCTATAAGTGTTACAACTTGAGCTATAAGTATCTCAACTTGAGCTATAAGTATCTCAACTTGAGCTATAAGTATCTCAACTTGAGATATAAGTGTCACAACTTGAGCTATAAGTATCTCAACTTGAGCTATAAGTATCTCAACTTGAGCTATAAGTATCTCAACTTGAGCTATAAGTATCTCAACTTGAGCTATAAGTATCTCAACTTGAGCTATAAGTATCTCAACTTGAGCTATAAGTATCTCAACTTGAGATATAAGTGTCACAACTTGAGCTATAAGTATCTCAACTGAGCTATAAGTATCTCAACTTGAGCTATAAATATCTCAACTTGAGCTATAAGTATCTCAACTTGAGGTATAAATATCTCAACTTGAGCTATAAGTGTTACAACTTGAGCTATAAGTATCTCAACTTGAGCTATAAGTGTCACAACTTGAGCTATAAGTATCTCAACTTGAGCTATAAGTGTTACAACTTGAGCTATAAGTATCTCAACTTGAGCTATAAGTATCTCAACTTGAGCTATAAGTGTTACAACTTGAGCTATAAGTATCTCAACTTGAGCTATAAGTATCTCAACTTGAGCTATAAGTGTCACAACTTGAGCTATAAGTATCTCAACTTGAGCTATAAGTGTTACAACTTGAGCTATAAGTGTCACAACTTGAGCTATAAGTGTCACAACTTGAGCTATAAGTATCTCAACTTGAGCTATAAGTGTTACAACTTTAGCTATAAGTGTTACAACTTGAGCTATAAGTATCTCAACTTGAGCTATAAGTATCTCAACTTGAGCTATAAGTGTTACAACTTGAGCTGTGTCACAATAAAAGGTCTACGGCAGTGATACTTGCCGCTCGTCGCGTTGGCGTCAGTAATGTGCGTGTCTGGAGTAGCCAGAGAGGACTTCTGTCGCACTATATGGCTCCAAAAAATTGTCCCGTTGATACATCATGCTATTGTGATTTCATTTTGTAGAGACGAGAGCGGAAGATGGCGATGTCATATACCTATCTCAGGGAGCGAGCGGATATCATGTTAAACTTGAATATTATGGGTACCAACCTGCTGTTTACCAAGCCATGTGAGCTCAGTGGACCTTTAAGTTGAGTATATCAGAATTCAGAGAGCTATTTGGGGACTCGAGCCCCTCAAAAACTGAGCTCATTATTCCAGGCTCGAAAACCCACGTCCTTATAAAATATTCATTTATAATTTGAGGGCATGCTGAGTATTATTCTGGTATGTGATAATATAATGCCAGTATATATCAATAATTCCTAATATATTTTCTCAAAGCAAGAAAACTTTATATTGGCACATATGTCAGTGTCCCGGAAAAAAAACAAAAAACAAAAATGTAAATTTAAGGTTGGCGAGTTTTGTTTTTAGTGAGGAGGTGTTTACGGTGCGGCGCCGCTCGCTCCACCGGCGTCACATAAACAACACCGCCACCTGCCCCAACACACTGTTCTCACAAAATAGCAGGACGTGGGAAAGTGGGTGACAAAGGGGAAAAACACACTTAAATGCTAATACAATAAGGTGCATACCCGTGACTACCACCTATAAAACTCCGGGAGGAACTGACAGTGTTGAGACATGCACATCTCCTGTGCCAGGTAAGTACGACGGGCTCACCATAGCCCGTGCTGCTTGCATATTTTTGTTCCGTGTAGCTCAATTTAAAACAACAAACAGCGTAGGTACAGACTATATAACACAGGTGGGACACGAACAAAGATACGCAGGTGGAATTCCGTACTCAAATGAGCCACTGAGACATTAGAAAGAATGTTTTCAGTGTTAGAGTAATTTAGGAAATGGAATGCATTAGAAGTGATGTGATGAAGGTATACTCCATCACAGTTTCCAATGTAGATATGATAGAGCCAATAGTATCAGGAAATTGTATATAAGTTCAGAGGCGGGATCAAGGAACCCCAAATCACATCTAGGTGAGTATAACTAGGCGTGTACAGTAGTAGTAGGCATCCATCAGTCTCCGGAAATTATGAAGTTGCGCTTTGGTTGTCGTTCTGGAATGGCCTCCTCCAGGCGCAAAACCAGGGTAGGTTGATATGGAGGAGAAGCTGTTACCCAAGCAGCAGGTCCCCCCCTCTCCACGGCGCCGAAAGTCTCCAATGGACAGGCAAACGACAATCCGATTGGTTCCAGCGCCGTCGCACTAACTGTGAGCTCGGGAGTTGACCTCGAAGTTGGTGAAAGAAGGCACAGGTACTCCAAACTTGGAGACCGCCGTGGTCGGGGCCGGAGAAGAACCGCCCATCAAGGGCAAGAACGACCCCAGCCTCCTGAAGGATAGCCTGGGCCGCACGAGCCCCAGGAGGTGGACGTCCCGGTCCCGCACCGAAATATTACACACACAGCTGGGGATGGGGTGAGAGACCTATTACATAGCAGGGAGCTAGGGTAAAGGACCTGTTACACAGTTGGGGGATGGGTGAAGGGCCATGATAATGACATTGAAGATTGTAAAGAAAGTCTACAAAGTATATATATTATATTCAAAGTGAGGAACAGCAAACGATGAGACAAAGCTAAGAAATACAGATTCAAATGAAATTCTGAAATCGCAGCAAGAACTTGTTCAATGTAAGTTTGATTATTTGGTTTATTACGGGTCTCTGTTCCATCTTATGCGAGAATGACAACTATTTCTGTGTCACGTAACAGGACCAAGAACTGAACCACAACAATTTCTAAGGTAAGCCAATTACATTTGTAATGAGCTAGTTACTGGTATTTGATTTGTCTATCACCCTACCTATATTGACATGCTCTACCAACAGTACGCAAACTTAGGATACTTGGCTAAGATTTCTGGTACAACATCATTTTGAAATAAATACCTACATATTTTCTGAACACTTGTAACAGTTTTTGTCTAAATTCATATATTTGTTCACATTAAATTACGTAGCTGACAAGAGTTTACATTGGGTCAGGCGGAGGCAGCTCACAGAGGTACCTGCAGCTGAGCCAAGCCTAGCATTAGTAACATTTACAAGTCTGCAACCCTTAATGGATCTGAATAAAATCCACCACCACCCAATCAGTGTAGGGGTGTCATAGATGTATGACACTTCCTGGATAAGAGTATGAGAAGTGAGATATCTAGTGAACTTTCTGTCTCAGGACTGTTAATTTTTGATGGACTCTGGGTATATTGCTGCCCTCAAAATAAATGAACTAACTCGCTAAAACTCGAGTGAAAGAGCTGTAAACGTGTGGAAGGGTTTTAGATAAAGCCGCGGTCGAAGCCACCTCACTGCACAATTTATAATGCAAATATGACAAGGAATTTTGAGGGAGTACAGTAGTGGCATGAATCTACTAACGGTTTGAAAGGTGGGCTTAGAGGCAGAGCACCACACTACAAGTGTGGGGGAACCGACTCGTGAGATTTATAATTATTTAATTTATATGAATTTATATAGGATTTATATTTACGTTAATTTATATATTTCGATAGCAATTTGTATGATGATTAGCGGTCTGTATTTCTGCAATATTCTCACAAATAGATTCCTTACACATTAGGGGGTGTTTTATATTAAATTTATATATGCAGCTAATCAAAATCAGTATCAAACTACTATGTTTTAGTAATGATAATTTAGAGACCTTACCTTATTGTATGGTAGGCTTAGTCCCCAGGTATGAACAAGGATGTTGACACCAATAATCCTGGTGAGGCTAGCATCCACCAACCATGTACTGGTATACCAGTTAATTCTTACTTTCTCTTCTACATATGTTAAAAGGACACTTGCTGTAAAGCCGAATCCTATATATGACAGCTATATCAGAGAAAATACTGTATATTATATAAGATTAGTAGAAGGAAGGTGATAATTATTAAAATTTACAATTATTATTATATATTATATTATTATAATAATAATTGTTGTCTTTAATATTATCACTCTTCCTTCCACTTGGTCTTGAAGGAGGGCGGCCTCGGGTGAAAAGGGCTGTGACGATCCTTGTCTGGAACCCGTAGGTGCGGGACCGGGACGTCCACCTCCCGAGGGTCGTGCGGCCCAGGCTCTGCTTCAGGAGGCTGGGGTCGTTCATGCCCTTGATGGGGTGGTTCTTCTCCGGCCCCGACCACGGCGGTCTCCGGGTTTGGAGGTCCCTGTGCCCTTCTTCACCTTCGAGGTCAACCTCGGAACTCACAGTTCTTGCGACGCGCTGGAACCAATCGTATTGGCGTATGCCTTTCCATTGGAGACTTTCAGCGCCGTGGAGAGGGGGGACCTGCTGTCTGGGTAACAGCTTCTCCCCGAATCAACCTACCCTGGCTTTGCGCCCTGGTGAGGCCACTCCAGACCGACAACGAGAGCGCAACTCCATAGTCTCCTGAGACTGATGGATGCCTACTACTACAACTAGGACCAAGGAGTAATTACCTGGGTTAAGTCGTTGTCACTCGTGCTAACCGGTTTACCCTATATCTAACATTACCTGGCCAGAAATGATTAGATAATAAACGAGTTTCGGTAAGACACATCCCTTGTTTAGATGATGACTGCGTGTTAATGATGGAAGAAGCACTAATTTGAACTCCATACACTTCCCCTCCAAGGGACAATTATAGGAGCTGAATTCGCTCCAACGACTCTGGTCTAACAACAATGGCTGACCTCTCACCTCTACTGACGCCTTGGCTCTCCGTGTCCAGATGTCAATAATTGGTAGAAGGTCACATTTACTCTATTTTGATACTGATAATTAAATTAATTTAAATGATATGTTTTTATGATGTTAAAAGTCCAAAGACTGCTGTATTAAGAATAATTCGCAGCTGAATAGCTGTGATTTATAACGCAATGTGGCAATGATATCCAGTTTTCTATTGATGGAAATTTCGACTGTGCTACATTTTCTATGGGTTAACTTGTGTATACAACAGCAGTGTAAATGGTGTCGGGTTTTCCGACAAGGACAAGTACATCTAGGCAAGCACACTCCTGACAGCCGCCGCTGTCATATGGGGCACGCGGTGCAAAAAACAAATGAGAGAGCAGGAGGGAGGAAGACGCATGATATTAGGTAACACTGGTTGAAGGCTGACACCAGGACGCCGTGTGGCAGTCTGACACAAGCTGACGAGGTGACATTCCCAAGATAACATCGCCTATTCTCGGACGTCTCCATAGCAGTCTGTACGGACTCTAACACGAGTTCACTCAATATAAGTGTTTGTTTATGATCGCATTTTCTGCGCAAGTGTGTGAGAGAGGACATTTTCCTGGGTGAGACGACAAAAGCGCGTTAAGCAATGATTCAACCTCCCCTGAGACACTCCCACGCGACACTTGAGCAACTTGGAATGTTTATTTTGCGAGCATAAAATACTTTAGCGTGAAAGTGTTAAAATTTAAGAACAAAAGATATAATTAACACCTGCAGGTATGATGTTTGTATGATGTTGGTGTGGAGGGTCGGTGTGGGCCGATATTGTGACGACCTTCAGGTGTGGTTGAGGCGGCCAGTGTGGTGCCGATATGTGACGCCTTCAGGTGTGGTGAGGCGGCCAGTTGGGGTGCCGATATAGTGACGACCTTTCTCTAAGCCGCCAACATTAAGGACACACAACACCCAGAATCTATATGATTGTTGACAACTAATCACTCATTATGATGAGAAACACCCTATAGCCACAATCCCATTGAAGGGAAGGTGAAGAAATATCCAGTATGTGTGTTGTGTGTGTGTGTGTGTGTTTGTGGTGTGTGTGTGGTGTTGTGTGTGTGGTGTTGTGTGTGTGGTGTGTGTGTTGTTGTGTGTGTACTCACCTAGTTGTGCTTGCGGGGGTTGAGCTCTGGCTCTTTGGTCCCGTCCTCCAACAGGTGTACAGTTCCTGAGCCTATTGGGCTCTATCATATCTACACTTGAAACTGTGTATGGAGTCAGCCTCCACCACATCGCTTCCTAATGCATTCCATTTGTCAACCACTCTGACACTAAAAAAGTTCTTTCTAATATCTCTGTGGCTCATTTGGGCACTCAGTTTCCACCTGTCCCCTAGTGCGTGTGCCCCTTGTGTTAAACAGCCTGTCTTTATCAACCTGTCGATTCCCCTGAGAATCTTGAATGTGGTGATCATGTCCCCCCTAACTCTTCTGTCTTCCAACGAAGTGAGGTTTAATTCCTGCAGTCGCTCCTCGTAGCTCATACCTCTCAGCTCGGGTACTAGTCTGGTGGCAAACCTTTGAACCTTTTCCAGTTTAGTCTTATGCTTGACTAGATAGGGACTCCATGCTGGAGCCGCATACTCCAGGATTGGTCTGACATATGTGGTATATAATGTTCTGAAAGATTCCTTACACAAGTTTCTAAAGGCCGTTCTTATGTTAGCCAACCTGGCATATGCTGCTGATGTTATCCTCTTGATATGAGCTTCAGGGGACAGGTCTGGCGTGATATCAACCCCCAGGTCTTTCTCTCTCTCTGACTCTTGAAGTATTTCATCTCCCAAATGATACCTTGTATCTGGTCTCCTGCTTCCTACCCCTATCTTCATTACATTACATTTGCTTGGGTTAAACTCTAACAGCCATTTGTTCGACCATTCCTGCAGCTTGTCCAGGTCTTCTTGAAGTCTCAAGCTGTCCTCCTCTGTCTTAATCCTTCTCATAATTTTGGCGTCGTCAGCAAACATTGAGAGGAATGAGTCTATACCCTCTGGGAGATCATTTACGTATATCAGAAACAGGATAGGTCCAAGTACAGAGCCCTGTGGGACTCCACTGGTGACTTCACGCCAGTCTGAGGTCTCACCCCTCACTGTAACTCTCTGCTTCCTATTGCTTAGGTACTCCCTTATCCACTGGAGCGCCCTACCTGTTACTCCTGCCTGTTTCTCCAGCTTATGCATCAACCTTTTATGGGGTACTGTGTCAAAGGCTTTCCGACAGTCCAAAAAAATGCAGTCCGCCCACCCTTCTCTTTCTTGCTTAATTTTTGTCACCTGATCGTAGAATTCTATCAAGCCTGTAAGGCAAGATTTACCCTCCCTGAACCCATGTTGATGGGTTGTCACGAAGTCTCTTCTCTCCAGATGTGTTACTAGGTTTTTCTCACAATCTTCTCCATCACCTTGCATGGTATACAAGTTAAGGACACTGGCCTGTAGTTCAGTGCCTCTTGTCTGTCACCCTTTTGTATATTGGTACTACATTAGCAGTCTTCCATATTTCTGGTAGGTCCCCCGTTTCCAGTGACTTACTATACACTATGGAGAGTGGTAAGCAAAGTGCTCCTGCACACTCTTTCAATACCCATGGTGAGATTCCATCCGGCCAACAGCTTTTCTCACATCCAGCTCCAATAGGTGCTTCTTGACCTCATCTCTTGAATTTCGAACCTTCCAAGTCACCTGGTTTGCTGCCACCTCTCCTAGCGCCGTGACTTCTCCCTGTTCTAATTGTAAAGACCTCCTGGAACCTTTTGGG